>KV011195.1:45359-88266 GCA_001598015.1 Dorcoceras hygrometricum | reverse complement strand
AACTGTAAATCATTACACACATAATGAAAGTAAAGAATGCCATATAAAAGAATGCGAATATCATATATAAAGATTGTTTGTACAAGAGTCTATAAAACCCACACGCCACAAGTTGGCTAGTTGGGCATCTACTCTAACACCAAATCGCATCACATCCCCTATTCAAACGAGATAAGTGAGTCACAAAACCCATAGCAACGTGCTCCCAATTCTATTGAGACACTTCTAAACTCTGTAGCAATCCACCAGGTCTCATCCTCTCGGCCTTGACCTATTGGCAGTTCAGACATCGAGCTACAAATTTAGAAATGTCATTCCTCATGCCTTCCCACCAGTAGTGCAACTTCAAGGCATGATACATCTTCTTCTCACCCGGATGCACACTATAACGACTGAAATGGGCCTCGTTCAAGATGGTTTCTCTCAGGTCGATCAGGTTCGGAACTACCAGTCTACCACAAAATCTCAGGCATCCATCAGAAGCAACGGTAAAATCTCCCGACTGACCATTTTGGACTTTTATCTTCAACTCATGAATGTACGTGTCATTCCTCTGTGCTTCCCTAATGTGCAATCTGTGGTTCATCCTAAAAATAAGAAACTACAAAGTACTGATCATCTGGATGAAAACGCCATCCAGAAGTCCCTAAATTCTCATGGACTCTTGAAATACTCAACGACGTTAACATCGCAGGCTGAGATTTCCTACTCAAGGCATTTGCTACTAAGTTCATTCGCTCAGGCTGATACTGAATCTCACAGTCAAAATCTTTGAGCAACTCCATCCAACGACGCTATATCATATTCAAATCTGACTGAGTGAAGATATACTTCAGACTCTTGTGGTCTGTGTACACCACAAAATGCTCATGATACAAGTAATGACGCCAGATCTCGGAGAAAAAACAATAGCGGCCAACTCTAGATCATGAACGGGGTATCTCGTCTCATGGGGTTTCAATTTTCGAGACGCATAGGCTATCACACGTCATTTCTGCATCAATACACAGCCCAAACCACTCAGAGAAGCATCGGAACAAACCACAAAACTTCCAGAACCCAAAGGTAAAGCCAACACAGGAGCATTAGTCAACTTCTCCTTGAGCAAATTTAACCCTTCAAAACAAATTAAATAACTCGTGGATTTATGAGTTTTTTGAGCGTTACACGAAGGCTTGTAAAATGTTTTCAAAAGAGTTTTTCTGAAAAACTAAGAAGGAGTTCATTAAACCTCCTCCCTCTGAACTCCTGAGCTTGCATTTAAATTATTTTCGATCCCAACATCGTCCATGCATTTCCATGCATTTAATGAGCATTCATTGATTGTCCTTTGAATCGTACTGCTCTATTAAATGTTTTCCTGAAGTATCAAATTTTTTTTTACGGCTGGACCCTGAAAATTCTGATATTATGATGAAAATCATATCTGCTACGCTCCATTTTTCGAGTCATTGCCTCAAAAACTGCACAGTGAGACTCTCTCCTGATCTGATCTGAACCTAATCTAATCTATAAAGCTCCATATATTCTGTTATGCTCTTGATTTGCTTTGAAACTCCGCTTGGATCTGATATTTTCCAGGGCTTGAAGACACTTTGTGGAACCTGCTCTGATCTGTATCAATATTTTCATGAAGCTCAGCCCAAATTTGATTGACTACCCTTCTGAACTGGTCCACAAACTAAGTTGTCCTTACTTCGAGTGATCTGATCTGAACTAATCTGTAGATTAAGTTGACTTTACTTATCCTGATCTGGTTTATTGCATCTTCTATGCCTAATCTGGTCCAATAAGCCTCTAAACTGATTTCTGTCTTCACCAAAACTCATAATATTTTCAACAAAGAGGTAAAAAAGTGATTGAAATTTTGAGTTTCATTTTGACAACCACTATTCACGAATATTATAGTTATAACATAATAATAAAAACATCAAGTACCTAATTGAATGCGTATCCAGTTGACTTGAATTGAAGTTCACTTGAAACAGTTCAAGTCCACTATACTCAACTTATATAGATTTGGATGGGGTTCCAGTAGACATCAATTTAGTGGACTTACATTTAAGCCCACTTCCCAGAACTTGAGAACAGTGGACTTGAATGGTGTTCCATTGGACTGCAATTCGAGTCCATTTGAATCTGTCAAATTTATAGAAGTTGGGCTCAGTAGACTTGAATGGATATCCAATGGACTTGAACTGACTTCAGTATGGATATCCAGTGGACTTGAACTGAAATCCACCGTAGCCCATCCAAGTCCACTTAATTCTATTTAAGTCTCGCCACTTATTTTCATTTTTTGCTAAATAAGATTCTAATATTATTTTACATAGATTTTTTAGATAATGACAATCTGTGAGGACTGGAAATTATTGGATGGTAATTAACAAGTTAACCAGATCGGGTAATGGTTAACCAGTAGAGATACTTCAGCTTGGTAAGCTGCTGGTAAGAAGAGACCAGCTTTGATGCATGCTTGTCCAAGTTCTGGTATCAAACTGATTTTGCAATCTGTTCGGGTTCCAGTGTAGGTTATCTTTTTGCTGAAGCATGGTTTTAAACACTGATAATCAGAGCTGGTTAAGGTAAACTGTTCTAGGTCCAGCATAATCTGGTAGCAGCTTAGAGGTCTGCTGGTGGGTTCGAGGTTTTACCAAGACCAGTTTTGGTGTGAGCTGGTTGGGCAGATTGATCCCGAGATGGATAGTAAGTTTGAGCGCTGAGCTGGATTGTATTTTGTGAACTGTTTAGCAATCATCTTAGGAGGATTTGTATATGATGTTGGTAACCTTTGGGCTTGTTTTAGGTCAGATCAGGTGCGAGTTGTTCTATGGGATAGCTCTGAGCTGGACTGCTTTGTTGTGCTGGTCTGGTTTCTTTCACGAGCTGGTCTTGGGGGACACCGACTTAGAGGTGATCATCTTTGGGATTTCCCATGTTGTGCGAGCTGGATCCAGCTTGGAGGTGTGCTGTATGCTTCGAGCTGGTCTCAGGTCCACGATCTGGTTTTGACGTCTACGTATCTGAGCTGCTACAGTAGAGAAGTCTGAGCTGGTTTGACTTTACAGTAGCCAATACTGGGAGTGTATATATATATATATGTGTTGACCAACACTTAGTTATTTCACAACACACATATCCTTATCCTCTCCCGAGTACCCCGACACTTGTTATCAAACCCTCGTGCTACTGTTCACCTGATATCTTCTTCTTCCGATTGTCGGAGATTGGCTGGTTAGATTTGAGTGAGGGTACATCGATTGGAAACCTCTCTTCAAGGCCTATGTTCCAGTTTGGAGTCGGTAGGACGCCGGACCGAGATAATTGTTGAGGAGCTGTGTGAGCTGGGTTTCACTATTCTCCAGTAGAATTGAGCTCCAGTTCAGATTAGATCCTCTCTTGTGGTTTTTTCCTTGATTTCTCACAGAGACTTGAGCGGAGCAGGGAGTGTGTTCTGCTGTTAGCCGTAAGCTGTGCTGAGGTATTGTGCCAAGATCTATGTAAGATACGGATGTGAGCTTATTTTACAGCTTTGAGATTGGCATGGATGTAATTGTATGCGTGCTGGTATGCTGTGGAGTATGTTCATGTACTGTGTTATACTGTTGCTTACTTATGTTGTATTGTTGTATGCGCGAGCTGTTTTCCTGCATACCTGCATTTCATGTTGAGTTCATACCTCTTGTTAGCCGTTGTGCTGTTGTTATCTGTCAGTACCAGGAAACTCTCGGTTGGGTTTCTTGAGGACGATCAGCTAGCTACCGTGCTCCTCTTGTGAGGACTAGAAATTATCGGAATCTGAGAAGGGATTAACCAAGAGAGTATAACTCAATGCTGGTTGGAGTTTCTGTCGCGAGCTGTTTTTTGAGACACCAGCTTAGAGGCGACCAGCTGAGGATTTCCCTGTGTTAGTGCGAGCTGGAACCAGCTTAGTAGTGTGCTAGATGCTCCGAGCTGGTTCGGTTGGAGCACGATCTGGTTTTGGCGTATGAGTACCTGATCTGGTTTATGTGCCTGAGCTGGTACATTGTAGAGAGGTCTGAGATGGTACAGTAAGTAAAGTCTGAGCTGGTTTAACTTTCACTGTAGCTTTAATCGGGAGCATAAATATAAGTGTTGACCAACACTTAGCGAATTTTTTAGCATACATATCATACGTTATCTTCTCCCGTATACTATCGACCCTTATTTTCAAACCCTTGTGTCTACTATTCACCCGAGTGCTTCTTCTCCAGATTTCCGGAGATTGACCGATCAGATTTGAGTGAGGGTACCTCGATTTGAAAGCCCTCTTCGAGGCGAACATTCACGTACCAGTTTGGAGAAGAAAGAGAAGACCAGAAGATAATTCGATTGAGGAACTGCGTGATCTAGTTTAGATATTTGCGATCGAGTTGAGCCTCGGTTCAGGTAACCGTGTCCTGCTAAGCTGTAGTTTCTGCACCTAGCTTTTATGTTAGAGCTGGATAGTGCTCCGTAGATTTGGGTAGCTAATTTAGGCTACGAGGCTTAGGCTTTGAGCTGAATGAGCTTCAATATGAGCTGATTGTTAGATATCCTGGCAGATTAGAGCTTTCTTGTGGTTGTGTTGCCTTGATTTCTCGACTGAAGACTTGAGCTGAACTGGGAAGCGTATTCTGTCGTTAAAGCTGTAAGAGGTTCTGTGGTAATTGTAGCTCATAAGCAAAGTTACGAATTGAGCTTATATTAACAGCTTTGATATCAACATGAGAATATTTCCAGCGTGATTGAGTTGTTGTTATTATGTGTTAGCTGAGTTGTTTAGCTACGCTGGTTGATAACGACTTTCTGTTCTTATCTGCTTATGTATTTAAATTATATGCATTGTTTGTGAGCATGATTCTGTCTTGCACTCATGCATATCCACAGGACCACAGTTCTTAGTCCTTTTAATTCAAGGACCTATTTCTAATTTCGAATTTCAGCTTAACCGTTTAATTGCTAGCTGATTTTTTATTTTCAGATGTTGAACACGGTGCAGAGGTCTGGTCAGCTGTTACCTGAGCACCAGCTGAGTAATTTTCAGAAGTCGAAAATAAAATAATTTTTCGGATGGGAGAATGGTTCTTTTTAAATGAGAGTATTGCTTTGACAAATTCAAATAGTGATAGGGGACTTTTAACAAATTTTTAGAAGTAGGTGTGGAACACCATGCCTACTCGAGTGTTTTTCCCCTGTTACAAGTCAGATTCCCATGCCTATGGTACGTGTGGACTATAAGTTGATCATTTTGCAAGAAAACCTTCATTTTGTTTCATCAAAGAAACCATAGGAAACTCACTGCGGTGCTTGAGGAGACTTGCTGATAAGACCTGCTGTGTTTCGTGTTTCTCCTGTGTTAAGGCAAGTAAATCTGATTCTTGCTACGCCATGAAAGCTTATGTATTGTTCTCTTTCAGCTTTGTGATTGCTTGCCTGAGTTATGTTCAAACTCAGCCATTGTTCATGTTTCTGCTGATTTGAAATGTATGTTTAATGTTCGGGTTCATAGTGGGTTTATGTTTGAAACTCAAAAATGTATTTTATGAAGTTTTTGATGTTGGTTTTTTAAACCACTGAGCATTCCAGTTCCAGTTCATCGTGAAATTTTGAAGTTCTTCTTCCTTCTGGTGAATGGTAACATTGGAATTTGACGCTATGTAATCGGAGTTGCTAATTGAATCAGAATTTAAGTCTGGTTTTGATAGGCAACAGCTGATAGTGTAGCTGTCGTTTGATGTTGCAACACCAAGTTCTTATTCAGATTTCGTTTCCTATGTCAGCGATTGAATTTCATATTTAAATTCAGCGGTTACATTCCAGCTGTTGTATTTGTTCGTAAACAGCTGTTGCGTTAGTTGTATTCAGCTGTTCACTGTTCATATGATTTCCCTTAGCGTCAGCTGTTCACTGTTCATATGATTTCCCTTAGAGTCAGCTGTGCACTGTTCATATGATTTCCCTTAGCGTCAGCTGTGCACTGTTCATATGATTTCCCTTTGCGACAGTTGTTCACTGTTCATATGATATGTCCTGTTAGCGATAGCGTTTCCAGAGTCGCAGGTGTTTTACCTATGCTTCATTAACATCTGAGTTGACCAAACCCAATTCGTTGACATCTGATTTATTCCAGCAGCTGAGTTCCCTGTAGGCATCTGCTGTTGTTCAACTGTTATTCCGTTGACAGCTGAGTTGACCAACCCAATTTCATTGACATCTGTTTATGCCAACGGTACTTTCACTTAATAAACATCTGAAATTCCCGATAGCAACATCTGAAATTTGATAGCGCTAGCACCCCCGAGTCACATCTGTTTGCAACGTCTGAAATTCATCTCCTAACCATACGCTGTTTCTTTCAACATCTGTTTTCCCAAGTCATAGCTGGATGCTCAGTGCAAATGTTATTTAATAATAATTGAGTTTTAAAAATGAAGTGAACCCCGATGTCAAGATCTGATTTCACCATGTTGTTTAAAGAAGAAAATGTTCAGATTTTGTGATTTATGGCAAAGATAACCGACGGTCCATATGGGAAGGGTGAGCAGCAGTCGAGAGTGTCGGTTGCCCCTTCATATTGGGCGAATTTCGCCAAATAGAACTGATATCAGTAGTCATTTGATCAAGTACAACGGGACCTAAGGAGAGCTTCTGAGCCATAAGTCAAAAAGAAAGGAATGTTGGGATCTGAGTTATTCCCAAAAATTGAATGTTTACAAAGATCTATGTTTAAATGTCTTCCTTTAAACTATGTTACTGTATGTATTGCGCCTGCCTGCATGTCGTGTTCTTGTTACTCTCAGTTTTGCTTGCTGAGCCCCTAGGCTCACTAGCTTTCTTGGTGCAGGTGAGTTGGTTCCGGGGCAGACGGGAGGAGGAGTCTTAATCAGTTTTGGTGTGTGGGTGTTTATCAATGGCCGGCGATTCCGCGATGTTCATTTCGTTGCTGTTGTTTTTGATATTTTGTTAAATTGTATTAATATCCATTACAACAATGATGAATTCAAATAGAGTTCCAATTGTAATTCACAATCGCATTTTGTATTTTGAATATTGATATGGAAATATGTTGCTTTATTCCTTGGCGCCAATAGTTATTTTTTTTTATTTTTTTAGCAAGGCAATACAACTTGCTGTTATTCCTTTCAGCCCTTCAATTTCGTCTTTATTTTTTTTATTTCGTGGCCCCATGGGGTTTGGGTGCTACAACTTCATATCAGTGCATGGTCCTGAGATAAACAAACACATTTCCAACTGGAACAGATTTCGTCGACCGTTTCTCCGGAGTAGTGAGTTTTCTTTTATGTTTTAGAGCATGTATCTCTTGATTTTTGCATGTTCTGATGTTCTTATGTGGTGGATTGCGGGCTATAGATTAAGATGTCTGGCCGAGGAAGAAGAAATATTCCAGTAGATTAATCCAACCCCGATAGCAACGCTAGTATTGCCCAGCTATTACGGTTATTGGTAGAACAATCGAGTAGAGGCAATGGCCAATCATCGAATAGCAGAGGGCCAAGTCATGATGACCCTCAGGAAAGATTTCGAAGACAAAATCCAAGATAATTCAGTGGCACAACAGACCCGTTTGTCGCAGAGAGTTGGATAAAGTCGATGGAGGTGATATTTGAATACCTCCAGATGCCAGACTAGAGAGGGCCATATGTGCCATTTATATGTTAAGAGATGATGATATGCTCTGGTGGGAAGGATCTAGACTCACAGTGGACGTAACAAACCTCTCCTGGGAAGAATTCAAGAGAGTGTTCTTTGAACAGTATTTTACTGAGGATAAGAGGTCTGAATTAAAAAGGGAATTTTTGATGATCAAGCAAGGGGATCTGTCTGTCCAAGAGTATATTCGAAAGTTCGAGAGAGGATGTTATTTTGTACCGTTAATTGGAGCAGATCATAAGGAGAAGTTGTGACATTTCATCGATGGGTTAAAGCCGGCACTTAGACATGATGTTATACTGGTGGAGCCAAAGGACTATAGGGGCGCAGTGGACAAAGCCCTCAGAGCTGATCAGGATCGGAAAGCTGTTGTGGGGGAGCGACAGCTGAAGAGACAGGCCTTTCAACACAAGGATCAGAAGCCATCTAAGAAGCCATACAAGAATCAGCAGCGACCCCAAGAGCCTAAGCCTCTAGCTGTTCAACCTATTAGTGCGGTTCCAGCAGTTGGAAGCAGACCGGTGTGTCCCAAGTGTCAGAAGAACCACCCTGGTCCATGTAGAGTTGGACAAAATGTTTGTTACAGATGTGGGTTGTCGGGACATATTATAAAGAACTGTCCAAAGGCGAAGCAGATGGTGACCAGTAGAGCTTACGTCATGACGACTGACCAAGTCAACCCAGATTCTTCAGTGATTACCGGTAAGATTTTGATTGCTGGTTTGCCTTCTTTGGCCTTGATAGATTCAGGAGCAACACATTCGTTCATAGCATCAGATTTTTCTAAGAAATTACCTGTCATACCTGACCAAGTAACAATGGGATTTTGTGTAACGGTACCATCTGGGGAAGAACTGGTATCCCATGACCTATTTCGTCATTTAGAACTTAGGCTTCAAGGGCATTTGATTACTGCCAATTTGATTGTCTTACCGATGCCTAAGTTCGACATGATATTGGGGATGGACTGATTAAGTATGGAGTAGTAATAGACTTCAAGCTCCGAACAGTGGTGGTAAGACCCCTAAGAGGAGACTGGTTTACGTTTGAGGCCAGTCAGATTTGTAAGATTTCTTTCATTATTTCAGCTCTTAAGGCGCAGAGTTGTTTGAAGAAAGGAGGAATAGGATTTTCGATAAGCCTGTCATCCTTAGCAGCTGCTAGAAAACCTCAACTTCCAGATGTAGAAATAGTAAATGAATTTCCTGAAGTGTTCCCAGAAGATATACGTGGACTGCCACCCGATAGGGAGCTGGAATTTGCAATTGATTTAATCCCCGGAGCAGCACCAGTTTCTAAGCCACCCTATCGCCTTGCTCCATCGGAAATGAGGGAATTAAAGGAACAGATACGAGATCTGTTGGACAAAGGATTTATTAGACCAAGTACTTCGCCATGGGGACCTGTTTTGTTCGTTAAGAAGAAAGATGGGAGTCTAAGACTGTGTATAGATTATATAGAGTTGAATAAATTGACGATTAAGCATAAATATCCCCTTCCTAGGATTGAAGATCCGTTTGATCAGCTGAAGGGAGTTTTCTCTAAGATCGATTTGAGGTCGGGCTATCACCAGTTAAAGGTTAAGTCAGCAGATGTCTATAGGACTGCCTTTAGAACACGATACGACCATTATGAGTTTTTGGTAATGCCCTTTGGACTTGCTAATGCCCCCTCAGCTTTTATGGATTTGATGAACAGAGTTTTCCAACCTTTCTTAGATCAGTTTGTAGTCGTGTTCATCGATGACATCTTAGTATATTCCAAGACCAAACTCGAGCATGCGAACCATTTGAGAACAGTACTCCAGACTTTGAAGGATAAGCAGCTGTTTGCCAAATTCAGTAAATGTGACTTCTGGTTGGAAAATGTAGCATTCTAGGTCACATTATATCTAAAGATGGACTAGAGGTAGACCCAGCGAAAGTATTTTATGGATTTGATGAACAGAGTTTTCCAACCTTTCTTAGATCAGTTTGTAGTCGTGTTCATCGATGACATCTTAGTATATTCCAAGACCAAACTCGAGCATGCGAACCATTTGAGAACAGTACTCCAGACTTTGAAGGATAAGCAGCTGTTTGCCAAATTCAGTAAATGTGACTTCTGGTTGGAAAATGTAGCATTCTTAGGTCACATTATATCTAAAGATGGACTAGAGGTAGACCCAGCGAAAGTGGAAGCCGTTCGCGACTGGCCAGTACCAAGATCTGTTTCAGAAGTTAGAATTTTTCTGGGTTTAGCTGGATACTATAGGCATTTTATTAAGGGATTTTCGAAGATAGTTGTTCCCTTGACTTCGCTAACTAGAAAGCTGAATAAGTTTGTATGGACTCCAGAATGTCAAGTTAGTTTTGAGCAGTTAAAGCAAGCGCTGATTGAGGCCCCTGTGCTAACCATGCCATCTGATCAAGGGCAGTTTGTTATTTACACAGATGCGTCTAAGTTGGGATTAGGAGCTATACTGATGTAGGATCGTAGAGTGATTTCTTACGCTTCCCGACAGCTGAAGAATCACGAGAAAAATTATCCCACGCACGACTTGGAGCTGGCAGCTGTAGTGTTTGCATTGAAAATTTGGAGACATCATCTGTATGGAGAAAAGTGTGAAATATTCACGGATCATAAAAGCCTCAAATACTTTTTCACCCAAAAGGAATTGAACATGAGGCAGAGGAGATGGCTGGAGCTGGTGAAGGATTATGATTGCACCATCAGCTATCATCCGGGGAAGGCCAATGTCGTAGCTGATGCCTTAAGTAGAAAATTTGTTGGTTTAGCTCAGCTATCTGTCCAAAGACCATTGGCTTATGAGATCGAGAAGTTCGAAATGGAATTAGTGCCCAAGGACAGCGCTATGTTTTTGGCAAATCTCTCGATTCATTCGAATATGATAGACCAGATTAGAGAGGGACAACTGAAGGATGAGCAACTCCAGTAGTGGGTGAAACAAGATAAAGAAAGAGGCGGCAACCTCTATTTTTCAGAAGAAGGATTAATCAGATTTCAGGGTCGAATGTGGGTACCCCAAGTCGACACTTTGAGATCAGATTTGATGGCAGAAGCTCATTCAGCTCCATACTCTGTGCATCCCGGAAGCACTAAGATGTATAAGGACCTCCAAAAGCTGTATTGGTGGCCAGGAATGAAAAGAGATATTGCCAGATTTGTCTGAGAATGCTTAACATGCCAGTTGGTAAAAGCTGAACACCAACGACCCGCGGGATTGTTGAAGCCGTTGCCCATTCCAGAGTGGAAGTGGGAATGTATTGCTATGGATTTTGTGATTGGACTGCCCAGGACTACCCAAGGATATAATTCTATTTGGCTTATAGTAGATAGGCTTACGAAATCTGCTCACTTTTTACCAGTAAAGACAACATATGATGTGAGTAGATACGCAGAGTTATATGTAAAGGAGATAGTAAGACTTCATGGTGTTCCCCTTTCGATAGTATCTGATAGAGATTCCAAGTTCACGTACGCCTTCTGGAAGAGTTTACATAGAGATTTAGGTACACAGTTGACCTTTAGCACGGCTTTTCACCCCCAGACGGATGGACAATCAGAAAAGGTGATTCAAATTTTGGAAGATTTACTCATAGAATGTATTATAGACTTCTCAGAAAATTGGGATCTGAAACTACCGTTGGTAGAATTTGCATACAAAATAACAGTTTTCAAGCATCGATACAGATGGCTCCTTACGAAGCACTTATGGACACAAGTGTAGAACGCCTCTCCAATGGGATGAAGTGTGAGAGCGAGCTGGTTTAGGACCAGATGTGGTTGAGAAAACAGCATAAGCTGTTAGAAAAATAAGGGAAAGAATGAAAGCTGCTCAAGGCATACAAAAGAGCTATGCGGACAATAGACGGAGGGAGCTGAATTTTGAAGTCGGTGATCACGTCTTCTTGAAAGTAGCTCCAATGAAAGGAGTGATGCGTTTTGGTAAGAAGGTAAAACTGAGCCCTAGATACATTGGTCCTTATGAAATTCTGGACAAAGTAGGAACGAATGCTTATCGATTAGCACTGCCGCCGCATCTGTCCTCAGTGCACAATGTATTCCATGTTTCAGCCTTGAGAAATTATGTTCCCCACCCATCGCATAAACTAAGTGTTGAACCAATTGACTTAGCACCAGACTTGAGCTATGAAGAGAGACCCGAGAAGATTCTTCTTAGGGAAATTAGGAAGCTGAGGAGCCGTAGTATCCCTATGGTTAAGGTTCAGTGGTCCAACCAAACTGAACGAGAAGATACGTGGGAAACAGAAGCTGATATGCTTAGTCGCTACCCAGAATTTTTTGATAAGTAAATTTGAAGAACGAAATTTTTTATTAGGTGGGTAGATTGTAACGCCCAAAATCCACAGGACCACAATTCTTAGTCCTTTTAATTCAAGGACCTATTTCTAATTTCGAATTTCAGCTTAACCGTTTAATTGCTAGCTGATTTCTTATTTTCAGATGTTGAACACGGTGCAGAGGTCTGGTCAGCTGTTACCTGAGCACCAACCGAGTAATTTTCAGAAGTTGAAAATAAAATAATTTTTCGGATGGGAGAATGGTTCTTTTTAAATGAGAGTATTGCTTTGACAAATTCAAATAGTGATAGGGGACTTTTAACAAATTTTGAGAAGTAGGTGTGGAACACCATGCCTACTCGAGTGTTTTTCCCCTGTTACAAGTCAGACTCCCATGCCTATGGTACGTGTGGACTATAAGTTCATCATTTTGCAAGAAAACCTTCATTTTTTTTTCATCAAAGAAACCATATGAAACTCGCTGCGGTGCTTGAGGAGACTTGCTGCTAAGACCTGCTGTGTTTCGTGTTTTTCCTGTGTTAAGGCAAGTAAATCTGATTCTTGCTACTCCATGAAAGCTTATGTATTGTTCTCTTTCAGCTTAGTCATTGCTTGCTTGAGTTATGTTCAAATTCAGCCATTGTTCATGTTTCTGCTGATTTGAAATGTATGTTTAATGTTCGGATTCACAGTGGGTTTATGTTTGAAACTCAAAAATGTATTTTATGAAGTTGTTGATGTTGGTTTTTAAACCACTGAGCATTCCAGTTCCAGTTCATCGTGAAATTTTGAAGTTCTTCTTCCTTCTGGTGAATGGTAACATTGGAATTTGACGCTATGTAATCGGAGTTGTTAATTGAATCAGAAGTTAAGTCTGGTTTGATAGGCAACAGCTGATAGTGTAGCTGTCGTTGGATGTTGCAACACCAAGTTCTTATTCAGATTTCGTTTCCTATGTCAGCGATTGAATTTCATATTTAAATTCAGCGGTTACGTTCCAGCTGTTGTATTTGTTCATAAACAGCTGTTGCGTTAGTTGTATTTAGCTGTTCACTGTTCATATGATTTCCCTTAGCGTCAGCTGTTCACTGTTCATATGATTTCCCTTAGCGTCAGCTGTTCACTGTTCATTTGATTTCCCTTAGCGACAGCTGTTCACTGTTCATATGATATTTCCTGTTAGCGATAGAGTTTCCGGAGTCGCAGGTGTTTTACCTATGCTTCATTAACAGCTGAGTTGACCAAACCCAATTCGTTGACATCTGATTTATTCCAGCAGCTGAGTTCCCTGTAGTCATCTGCTGTTGTTCAACTGTTATTCCGTTGACAGCTGAGTTGACCAACCCAATTTCATTGACATCTGTTTACGCCAACGGTACTTTCACTTAATAAACATCTGAAATTCCTGATAGAAACATCTGAAATTTGATAGCGATAGCACCCCCGAGTCACATCTGTTTGCAACGTCTGAAATTCATCTCGTAACCATACGTTGTTTCTTTCAACATCTGTTTTCCCAAGTCACAGCTGGATGCTCAGTGCAAATGTTATTTAATAGTAATTGAGTTTTAAAAATGAAGTGAACCCCGATGTCAAGATCTGATTTCACCTAGATGTTGTTTAAAGAAGAAAATGTTCATATTTTTTGATTTATGGCAAAGATAACATACGGTCCATATGGTAAGGGTGAGCAGCAGTCGAGAGTGTCGGTTGCCCCTTCATATTGGGCGAATTTCGCCATATAGAACTAATATCAGTAGTCAATTGATCAATTACAACGAGACCTAAGGAAAGCTTCTGAGCCATAAGTCAAAAAGAAAGGAATGTTGGGATCCGAGTTATTCCCAAAAATTGAATGTTTACAAAGATCTATGTTTAAATGTCTTCCTTTAAACTATGTTACTGTATGTATTGCGCCTGCCTGCATGTCGTGTTCTTGTTACTCTCAGTTTTTCTTGCTGAGCCCCTAGGCTCACTAGCTTTATTGGTGCAGGTGAGTCGGTTCCGGGGCAGACGGGAGGAGGAGTCTGAATCAGCTTGGTTTGTGGGTGTTTATCAATGGCCGACGATTCCGCGATGTTCATTTCTTTGCTGTTGTTTTTGATCTTTTGTTAAATTGTATTAAGATCCATTACAATAATGATGAATTCAAATAGAGTTCCAGTGGTTGTAATTCGCAATCGCATTTTGTCTTTTGAATATTGATATGGAAATCTGTTGCTTTATTCCTTGGCGCCAATAGTTATTTTTTTTTTGATTGTTTTAGCAAGGCAATACAACTTGCTGTTATTCCTTTCAGCCCTTCAATTTCGTCTTTATTTTTTTTTATTTCGTGACCCCATGGGGTTTGGGTGCTACAACTTGGTATCAGAGCATGGTCCTGAGATAAACACACACATTTCCAGCTGGAACAGATTTCGTCGACCGTTTCTCCGGAGCAGTGAGTTTTCTTTTATGTTTTAGAGCATGTATCTCTTGATTCTTGCATGTTCTGATGTTCTTATGTGGTGGATTGCGGGCTATAGATTAATATGTCTGGCCGAGGAAGAAGAAATATTCCAGTAGATGAATCCAACCCCGATAGCAACACTAGTATTGCCCAGCTGTTAAGGTTATTGGTAGAACAATGAGTAGAGGCAATGGCCAATCTTCGAGTAGCAGAAGGCCAAGTCATGATGACCCTCAGGAAAGATTTCGAAGACAAAAGCCAAGAGAATTCAGTGGCACAACAGACCCGTTTGTCACAGAGAGTTGGATAAAGTCGATGGAGGTGATATTTGAATACCTCCAGATGCCAGACTTAGAGAGGGCCAGATGTGCCATTTATATGTTAAGAGATGATGATATGCTCTGGTGGGAAGGAGCTAGACTCACAGTGGACGTAACGAACCTCTCCTGGGAAGAATTCAAGAGAGTGTTCTTTGAATAGTATTTCACTCGTTCATAGCATCAGATTTTGCTAAGAAATTACCTGTCAGACCTGACCAAGTAACCATGGGATTTTGTGTAACGGTACCATCTGGGGAAGAGCTGGTATCCCATGACCTATTTCGTGATTTAGAACTTAGGCTTCAAGGGCATTTGATTACTGCCAATTTGATTGTCTTACTGATGCCTGAGTTCGACATGATATTGGGGATGGATTGGCTGACTAAGTATGGAGTAGTAATAGACTTCAAGCTCCGAACATTGGTGGTAAGACCCCTAAGAGGAGACTGGTTTACGTTTGAGGCCAATCAGATTTGTAAGATTCCTCGCATTATTTCAGCTCTTAAGTCGCAGAGTTGTTTGAAGAAAGGAGGAATAGGATTTTTGCTAAGCCTGTCATCCTTAGCAGCTGCTAGAAAACCTCAACTTCCAGATGTAGAAATAGTAAATGAATTTTCTGAAGTGTTCCCAGAAGATATACGTGGACTGCCACCCGATAGGGAGCTGGAATTTGCAATTGATTTAATCCCGCAGCAGCACCAGTTTCTAAGCCACGCTATCGCCTTGATCCATCGGAAATTAGGGAATTAAAGGAACAGATACGAGATCTGTTGGACAAAGGATTTATTAGACCAAATACTTCGCCATGGGGAGCCCCTGTTTTGTTCGTTAAGAAGAAATATGGGAGTCTAAGACTGTGTATAGATTATAGAGAGTTGAATAAATTGACGATTAAGAATAAATATCCCCTTCCTAGGATTGAAGATCTGTTTGATAAGCTGAAGGGATCTGTAGTTTTCTTTAAGATCGATTTGAGGTCGGGCTATCACCAGTTAAAGGTTAAGTCAGCAGATGTCTATAGGACTGCCTTTAGAACACGATATGGCCATTATGAGTTTTTGATAATGCCCTTTGGACTTGCTAACGCCCCCTCAGCTTTTATGGATTTTATGAACAGAGTTTTCCAACCTTTCTTAGATCAGTTTGTAGTCGTGTTCATCGATGACATCTTAGTATATTCCAAGACCAAACTCGAGCATGCGAACCATTTGAGAACAGTACTCCAGACTTTGAAGGATAAGCAGCTGTTTTCCAAATTCAGTAAATGTGACTTCTGGTTGGAAAAGGTAGCATTATTAGGTCACATTATATCTAAAGATGGACTAGAGGTAGACCCAGCAAAAGTGGAAGCCGTTCGCGACTGGCCAGTACCAAGATCTGTTTCAGAAGTTAGGAGTTTTCTGGGTTTAGCTGGATACTATAGGCGTTTTATTAAGGGATTTTCGAAGATAGCTGTTCCCTTGACTTGGCTAACTAGAAAGCTGAATAAGTTTGTATGGACTCCAGAATGTCTAGTCAGTTTTGATCAGTTAAAGCAAGCGCTGATTGAGGTCCCTGTGCTAACCATGCCATATGATCAAGGGCAGTTTTTTATTTACACAGATGCGTCTAAGTTGGGATTAGGAGCTGTACTGATGAGGATCGTAGAGTGATTTCATACGCTTTCCGACAGCTGAAGAATCACGAGAAAAATTATCCCACGCACGACTTTGAGCTGGCAACTGTAGTGTTTGCATTGAAAATTTGGATACATCATATGTATGTAGAAAAGTGTGAAATATTCACGGATCATAAAAGACTCAAATACTTTTTCACCCAAAAGGAATTGAACATGAGGCAGAGGAGATGGCTGGAGCTGGTTAAGTATTATGATTGCACCATCAGCTATCATCCAGGGAAGGCCAATGTCGTAGCTGATGCCTTAAGTAGAAAATTTGTTGGTTTAGCTCAGCTATCTGTCCAAAGACCATTGGCTTATGAGATCAAGAAGTTCGAAATGGAGTGCCCAAGGAAAGCGCTATGTTTTTGGCAAATCTCTCGATTCATTCGAATATGATAGACTAGATTAGAGAGGGACAACTGAAGGATGAGCAACTCCAGAAGTGGGTGAAACAAGATAAAGAAAGAGGCGGCAACCTCTATTTTTCAGAAGAAGTAGTAATCAGATTTCAGGGCCGAATGTGGGTACCCCAAGTCGACACTTTGAGATCAGATTTGATGGCAGAAGCTCATTCGGCTCCATACTATGTGCATCCCAGAAGCACTAAGATGTATAACGACCTCCAAAAGCTGTATTGGTGGCCAGGAATGAAAAGAGATATCGCCAGATTTGTCTGAGAATGCTTAACATGCCAGTTGGTAAAAGCTGAACAATATAATTCTATTTGGGTTATAGTAGATAGGCTTACGAAATCTGCTCACTTTTTACCAGTAAAGACAACATATGATGTGAGTAGATACGCAGAGTTATATGTAAAGGAGATAGTAAGACTTCATGGTGTTCCCCTTTCGATAGTATCTGATATAGATTCCAAGTTCACATCCGCCTTCTGGAAGAGTTTACATAGAGCTTTAGGTACACGGTTGACCTTTATCATGGCTTTTCACCCCCAGACGGATGGACAATCAGAAAGGGTTATTCAAATTTTGGAAGATTGAGCATGTATTATAGACTTCTCAGAAAATTGGGATCTGAAACTACCGTTGGTAGATTTGCATATAATAACAGTTTTCAAGCATCGATACAGATGGCTCCTTACGAAGCACTTTATGGACGCAAGTGTAGAATGCCTCTCCAATGGGATGAAGTGGGAGAGCGAGCCGGTTTAGGACCAGATGTGGTTGAGCAAACAGCAGAAGCTGTTAGAAAAATAAGGGAAAGAATGAAAGCTGCTCAAGGCAGACAAAAGAGCTATGCGGACAATAGACGGAGGGAGCTGAATTTTGAAGTCGGTGATCACGTCTTCTTGAAAGTAGCTCCAATGAAAGGAGTGATGCGTTTTGGTAAGAAGGGAAAGCGGAGCCCTAGATACATTGGTCCTTATGAAATTCTGGACAAAGTAGGAACGAATGCTTATCGATTAGCACTTCCGCCGCATCTGTCCTCAGTGCACAATGTATTCCATGTTTCAGCCTTGAGAAAGTATGTTCCCCACCCATCGCATATACTAAGTTTTGAACCGATTGACTTAGCACCAGACTTGAGCTATGAAGAGAGGCCCGAGAAGATTCTACTTAGGGAAATTAGGAAGCTTAGTAACCGTTGTATCCCTATGGTTAAGGTTCAGTGGTCCAACCAAACTGAACGAGAAGCTACGTGGGAAACAGAAGTTGATATGCTTAGTCGCTATCCAGAATTGTTTGGTAAGTAAATTTCGAGGAAGAAATTTTTTATTAGGTGGGTAGATTGTAATGCCCCAAAATCCACAGGACCACAATTCTTAGTCCTTTTAATTCAAGGACCTATTTCTAATTTCGAATTTCAGCTTAACCGTTTAATTGCTAGCTGATTTCTTATTTTCAGATGTTGAACACGGTGCAGAGGTCTGGTCAGCTGTTACCTGAGCTCCAGCTGAGTAATTTTCAGAAGTCGAAAATAAAATAATTTTTCGGATGGGAGAATGGTTCTTTTTAAAAGAGAGTATTGCTTTGACAAATTCAAATAGTGATAGGGGACTTTTAACAAATTTTGAGAAGTAGGTGTGTAACATCATGCCTACTCGAGTGTTTTTCCACGGTTACAAGTCAGACTCCCATGCCTATGGTACGTGTGGACTATAAGTTCATCATTTTGCAAGAAAACCTTCATTTTTTTTCATCAAAGAAACCATAGGAAACGTGCTGCGGTGCTTGAGGAGACTTGCTGCTAAGACCTGCTGTGTTTCGTGTTTCTCCTGTGTTAAGGCAAGAAAATCTGATTCTTTCTACGCCATGAAAGCTTATGTATTGTTCTCTTTCAACTTTGTGATTGCTTTCCTGAGTTATGTTCAAATTCAGCCATTGTTCATGTTTCTGCTGATTTGAAATGTATGTTTAATGTTCGGGTTCACAGTGGGTTTATGTTTGAAACTCAAAAATGTATTTTATGAAGTTGTTGATGGTTGGTTTTTAAACCACTGAGCATTCCAGTTCCAGTTCATCGTGAAATTTCAAAGTTCTTCTTCCTTCTGGTGAATGGTTGTTAGAGTAGATGCCCAACTAGCCAACTTGTAGCGTGTGGGTTTATAGACTCTTGTATGAAACAATCTTTATATATGATATTCGCATTTGTTATATGGCATTCTTTACTTTCATTATATGTGTAATGATTTACAATTGCGTTGAGTAAAGGCCTAGAATGCACTGAAGCGTATGTTAGATGTGATAGTGGGTATGACGGCTATCATGAAACACATCTAATAGTCACTGTGTGTTCTGAACATGTTCCTAGTCAATTGGGCCGTCAAAATGAGGATAAGGCCGCCCGAGTTCGAGACTAGTATCTGCGATGCGAAGTACCATATTTCATTGGTAGGGAAGATTGTGATGTTCTGAGCATGCAGATAGATAGTGACCTGGTGATCTATCGAACTACCCTCCTTCGGACTTTCCAAGTGGTTACCATTTGTCGAGTGGATAAGTCCGAGGTCTTGGTTGTACTGATTAGTCCTCACGACTCGAAACGTCATTGAGACTCTACATGATAGGCGTCTCACTTTGACCCGTTTGCCGACTCACTTGGGGTCATAAGGCATCGGGATTGGGTGAGACCACGATGCATGTAGGAGTCGATGCATCGTTGTCGAGGATTCACCGCTCGCAGACATGCGTGGATATCCTATGCTATCTGATGGGATAATAGTGTATGAATCTCTGGCCAGAGTACTAGAAGTGTTTTACGTAAATGTGTTTACCTAGTTACACTCGCGATGTCACTATTCGATCTCCAAGATGTTTTCATAGCTATCGGATCTATAGCGACTCTCGATTCACCAATGGTCGTTGATCTGATCGGGATATATGGAGTGAAAGGACCGTACTGTACGCTAACCACGATCAAATGGTTCTTGCAGGCACTATCAGTGATACCTAGGGGATCGTGGGGCGATGTTGCTAGACGCTCTTACCATGATCCGTTGGGCAGGTCCGGAATTGTGATTCCGGAGCCACAATGGTTGTGGGCCCACGGCTAGCTGTATTCCTGAACCATTGAGGGTCACACAAGTACTAGATTCGAGATTCCCGCACGGATACTCAGCTCAATGTGTTGAGCACGAGAAGAGGATTTTGGGAAGTGCGACTTCCTAAAAGTCAACAGGGGTCAAACCGGGGTTTCCCGCTGTTGAGGGGCAAAACGGTCATTTTGCACTAGGGTTCTGAAAAATAGTTTTTCAGATCATATTATTCAGTTTTGGAAACTGAATCTATCGATCCGATCTGATCGGCGAGTGGAGTTACGATGAAGTCTCGGTGGTGGAGATGAACTGAATGTTCATCGTTAGATCCGGGCCCGTTGGGCCGGTCCAAGTCCAACACTTAAGCTTATTTAATTAAGCCTAAACCAAGACTTCAATACACATTAACTCAACTCACAACCCTAAACCTAGAAGCAAAGCCGCCTCACCTCCTCTCTATATACGCCGCCGCCCACGTGCGCCGCCGCCGTCGCCGCCCGTCTTCGCCGGAAAATCGTTTCCGGCCAATTCGACGAGGAGAATCCGTTCGTGCAGATCTCGTCAGTCCTTCTAGTGCAGGCTGACGAAGGAGTCTCGTTTCTGGTCGTGGACCGGATTGGCGATTTCTACCACAATCTACCGAGAAGAGCCGACGTTATTGTAACTACGGTTGGAGCCAGGCACAAGTGCCAGCAAGGCAGTGTTTTGAACACCCTATGTATGTCGAATTATGAATTTGATTATCGTATTGATCGCCTCCCGGACATGTTATTTTCTGTTCTTCCGCTGCCTAGCCGGGGGGCGTGATCCGGATCCCCAACAGTGGTATCAGAGCCAGGTTTTTCTGATCTGATCAATACGAAATTGCCTTATTGTATCTAATCCTTAATTTTTCAGATCGGAAAACGAGAATCGGGAAGCAAGTCGCCGGGCCGCCGCCATGCACGGCGGCGACCACCACGTCGCGCGGGCGATATGGTGCGCGCGACACCATCGCGCGCTGGCCGCGCAATGGACACTCTCACGTCGCGCGCTGGTCGCGCGACAGGAGCAAGGTGGCCGGGCGATTGCGCCAAGGATGGCCGCTGGATTGCGCGGAGTCGAGCGATAGTTGCGCGCGCGCCTGCGCGCGAGTGGCGGCCGGAGGGCTTGTTGTTTGCGCAAGCCGTTGCGCACGCTGGCCGACCGCTTGCCACTCGATTGCGCCGCCCTGCTGCTCCTCTTGCGCACTGGTTGCGCATGCTTCTCGATGATGGCCGACGCTGCTGGCCGCACGATTGCGCGCATGGTGGCGCACGTCGTCGATGGAGCGCCGCGCTTGTCGCGGCCGCGTGCGCCCCTTGTGGCGCGCGCGATTTCGTCGATGACGGCTGCCGGCCGGCCGCCGCTCCGGCGAAGCTCCGGCGATGTCGTGACGGCTGGTCTGATTTCTTCTAGGGTTTAGTTCGGGCCTGTCCCGCCCAGCCCGTGAAGTTTTCGGGCCGGTATGCGATATCGGGCCCGGTTTTGATTGATTTTGAAATTTTAAGTTTTTGGGCCTAGAATTGTTTTAAGCCCAATATGATACAATTAAAATTGTAAAATGTGATTTTAATTATGAAATATGATTTTGTAATAAAATATGATTTTGTTGATTAAAATTTGTTTTATCGGCAAAATACGATTTTATTATAAAATGCGATTTCGTAATTAGAATATGATTTTACGATAAATAATTAGATTATTTAAATTGTAGGGGAATATGATACATGTTGGACTTATGTATGCTTTGATGTTGAATGTTTATGATTTGGGAACTTATTTTAAGTATTGTTGTATTTTAAATTATATGTTTAAAACCGTCGGGCCTAAAAGCGAAAAGTTTACCCACTTTTTGATAGCTTCCGCATGTGTTTGTCTGTTATGAGCACGAGGCCTGACAGCAGTAGCTATAGGAGATATTTACTTATTTCTGTCTTCAAATTTAAAGTTGTTGTTACGAGACGTTTTATTTGTTCCTGAATTAATTAAAAACATTATTTCTATTCCTATGCTTGATAGAGATGGATATTCTTGTATGTTTGCTAATTCGATTTGCAATATTTACAAGAACGAATGTTTGATTGGAATTGGGGAACGCGAAACGATTTATACACCTTAAAATTAAAAGACGTTCCAACTCGCGATGTCGAAGCACATACAACAACAATTAAACGGAAACACGATAACTTGAACCCAGCACAACTTTGGCACGCTAGGCTAGGTCACATTTCCCTATGTAGGATGAACAAGCTAGTTAGGAGTGACTTGTTTGATCTGTCAGACATCAACTCCCTACCGACTTGTGAATCCTGTCTGAAAGGAAAGATGACCAAGCAACCCTTCAAGGGCAAGGGTGAGCGTGCCCAAGGCCTATTGGATTTGATCCATACTGATTGGTGCGGCACGTTTAGTATTGGTACTAAATATGGTCACACATACTTCATCACCTTTACCGATGATTACTCTAGGTACGGGTACTTGTACTTGATGAAGTACAAGTCTGAATCCTTTGAAAGGTTCAAGGAATTCAAGGCTAAAGTAGAAAATCAGTTAGGCAAAAGTATTAAGGCACTTCGATCTGATCGAGGTGGTGAATACTTAAGTACTGAGTTTCAAGACTATCTGAAAGAGAATGGGATTCTCTCACAGTGGACTCCTCCTGCCACACCACAGCTCAATGGTGTAGCGGAGCGTCGTAATCGGACCTTGTTGGACATGGTTCGATCTATGATGAGCTTCACTGAGCTTCCGACCTCGTTTTGGGGCTATGCGCTCGAAACGGCGGTAATGTTGTTGAACAATGTCCACACAAAGGCAGTGGATAAGACTCCGTATGAGATATGGATGGGCAAACCACCCAAGTACTCATTTATGAGGATTTGGGGATGTCCTGCTTACGTGAAGCAGACAGTGGGAGATAAGCTGGATACGAGATCCATCTTATGCTACTTCATTGGGTATCCAAAGAATTCCATTGGATACTACTTCTACTATCCGAGCGAGATGGAAGTGTTTGTCTCTAGGAATGCCACCTTTATGGAAAGGGAATTTCTACTTGATAGAAAGGGCAAAATAGTAGAACTCGAAGAAGTTCGAGAACCAACTGAAGTACCAGGTGAGTCTCCTGCGCCTACAGAGCCAGCACCAGAAATGGTCGCACCTAGGAGATCCGAAAGGATTCCTAGAGCTCCTGAGAAATATGGTTTTCTCCTTGAAGATGATCAAGGTGATCAAGTTGTTGGATCTGATCCAAGAACTTTCAAGGAGGCAATTTCCGATGCTGATTCTAACTTATGGCTTGAAGCAATGCAGTCTGAGTTTGACTCAATGCATGCTAACCAAGTTTGGACTCTTGTTAACCCTCCCGAAGGAATCGTTCCTATTGGGTGCAAATGGGTGTACAAGAGAAAACTTGGACCTGATGGTAAGGTAATGACCTACAAGGCACGACTGGTCGCGAAAGGTTACACTCAAAGGCAAGGTGTTGACTATGATGAAACCTTCTCGCCAGTCGCAATGTTCAAGTCAATTAGAATATTGTTAGCCATAGCCGCATGGTACGACTATGAGATATGGCAAATGGATGTAAAAACTGCGTTCCTTAATGGAAACATTAAGGAGGAGATCTATATGACGCATGGGGCGATGTTGCTAGACGCTTTACCATGATCCGTTGGGCAGGTCCGGAATTGTGATTCCGGAGCCACAAAGGTTGTGGGCCCACGGCTAACTGTATCCCTGAACCATTGAGGGTCACACAAGTACTAGATTCGAGATTCCCGCACACTGGTTCTTGCAGGCACTATCAGTGATACCTAGGGGATCATGGGGCGATGTTACCATGATCCGATGGGCAAGTCCGGAATTGTGATTCCGGAGCCGCAATGGTTGTGGGCCCACTTCTAGCTGTATCCCTGAACCATTGAGGGTCACACAAGTACTAGATTCGAGATTCCCGCACGGATACTCAGCTCAATGTGTTGAGCACGAGAAGAGGATTTCGGGAAGTGAAAGTCAACAGGGGTCAAACCGGGGTTTCCCGCTGTTGAGGGGCAAAACGGTCATTTTGCACTGGGGTTCTGAAAAATGGTTTTTCAGATCATATTATTCAGTTTTGGAAATTGAATCTATTGGGCCGATCTTATCGGCGTTTGGAGTTACGATGAAGTCTCGGTGGTGGAGATGAACTGAATGTTCATCGTTGGACCCGGGCCCGTTGTTGGGGATCCGGATCCGCCCCCCGGCGAGGCAGCGGAAGAACAAAGAATAAAGGCCGGGAGACGATCAATACGAAAACGACAATTCTATAATCGTCATACATAGGGCGTTCAAAACGAATACCTTGCTGGCACTTGTGCCTGGCTCCAACCGGTATTACAAGAACCCGGCTCTTCTCGATAGATTGCGGTAGATAATCGCCAATCCGGTCCACGACCAGAACCGAGACTCCTTTGTCAGGCTGCACTAGAAGCACTGACGAATTCTGCACGAACGGATTCTCCTCGTCGAACTGGCCGGAAACAAATTTCCGGCGAAGATCGGCGGCGGCGGCTTGTTTGAGAGAGGAGGGTCGGCGGTTTTGTGCTAGGGTTAGGTCAAGTTGTGAGAGTTGTGTTGTAAGTTAATTATGAAGTCTCTCAAGTCTAATTAAATAGACTAACAATGGACTTGGACCGGCCAAGTTGTGTTGTAGGGTTAGGTCAAGTTGTGACGATATTCATTGCTGCGACTTCATCGTAACTCCGATCGCCGATCAGATCGGACCGATCGACTCAGTTTCCAAAACTGAATGTTATGATGTGAAAAACAATTTTTCAGATCATCTAACCCTAAATTGCAAAATGACCGTTTTGCCCCTCAACATCGGCAAATCACGATTTGACCTCTGTTGACTTTCGGGAAGTCGCACTCCCCAAAATTCTCTTCGTATGCTCAACACATTGAGCTGAGTATCCGTGCGGGAATCTCTAATTCAGTACTTGTGTGACCCTCAATGGTTCGGGGATACAGCTAGCCGTGGGCCCACAACCATTGTGGCTCCGGGATCACAATTCCGGACCTGCCCAACGGATCATGGTAAAGCGTCTAGAAACATCGCCCCATGATCCCCTAGTTATCACTGATAGTGCCTGCAAGAACCAGTCGGTCGTGGTTAGCGTACAGTACGGTCCTTTCAATCCATATATCCCGATCAGATCAACGACCATTGGTAAATCGAGAGTCGCTATAGATCCGATAGCTATGCATACATCTTGGAGATCGAATAGTGACATCGCGAGTGTAACTAGGTAAACACATTTACCTAAAACACTTCTAGTACTCTGGCCAGAGATTTATACACTATTATCCACTCAGATAGCATAGGATAGAGGGTAGTTCGATAGATCACCAGGTCACTATCTATCTGCATGCTCAAAACATCACAATGTTCCCTACCAATGAAACATGGTACTTCGCATCACAGATACTAGTCTCGAACTCGGGCGGCCTTATCCTCATTTTGACGGCCCAATCGACTAAGAACATGTTTAGAATACACAGCGACTATTAGATGTGTTTCATGATAGCCGTCATACCCACTATCACATCTAACATACGCTTTAGTGCATTCTAGGTCTTTACTCAACGCAATTGTAAATCATTACACACATAATGAAAGTAAAGAACGCCATATAAGTAAATGCGAATATCATATATAAATACTGTTTGTACAAGAGTCTATAAAAACCCACACGCCACAAGTTGGCTAGTTGGGCATCTACTCTAACAATCTCCCACTTGCCCTAAAGCCAACTACTCATCAGACGTAGTCCCATTGTTTCGCGATGTTTTTCAAACAACGGTCCAGGCAAGGGCTTCGTAAGTGGGTCAGCAACGTTGTCCGCAGAGGCGACTCTCTCAACTGCTATGTCACCTCTAGCCACAATATCCCGGATTATGTGGTATTTCCTCAGTATGTGTTTGGATCTTTGGTGAGACCTAGGTTCCTTTGCTTGCGCAACGGCACCCGTGTTGTCGCAGTACACCGGGACTGGACCAACTCCATTAGGAATGACACCCAACTCTTGGACGAAATTCCTTATCCAAACGGCCTCCTTAGCAGCAGCTGATGCTGCGATGTACTCAGCCTCAGTGGTTGAATCCGCGATGGTGTCTTGCTTGGAACTCTTCCAAGAGACAGCACCACCATTGAGCATGAATACAAATCCAGAGGTTGATTTCGAATCATCCACGTCACACTGGAAGCTAGAAGAAGTGTAGCCTTCCAGTTTCAGTTCACCACCCCCATAGACCATGAACATATTCTTAGTCCTTCGTAAGTACTTAAGAATATCCTTCACAGCCTTCCAATGTAATTGGCCGGGGTTGGCCTGGTAGCGGCTCGTGACACTCAGAGCATATGCGACATCCGGTCTAGTCGAGATCATGCCATACATAATACTACCTATAGCCGAGGCATATGGTACACGTGCCATACTCTCTATCTCCTCATCAGTCTTTGGACACATAGACTTAGATAGAGTGACCCCGTGGCACATAGGTAGGTGTCCTCTCTTGGACTCTTCCATAGAGAACCTCTTAAGTATGGTATCGATGTAGGTAGCTTGGGTGAGTCCGAGCATCCGTCTAGATCTATCCCGATAGATCTGTATTCCAAGAATATAGGATGCTTCACCCATGTCCTTCATCAAAAATCTACTAGACAACCATACTTTATTTGACTACAACATTCCTACATCATTCCCAATGAGTAGAATGTCATCAACATAAAGTACTAGGAACGTCACAGCACTTTTAACTACCTTCTTGTAGACACATGGCTCCTCGGGATTCTTGATGAAACCAAATTCCTTAATTGTTTCATCGAATCTCAGGTTCCAACTTCGCGATGCCTGTTTGAGACCGTAGATCGATCTCTGAAGCTTGCATACCTTATGCTCGCTTCCAATAGATGTGAAACCCTCAGGCTGCGTCATATAGATCTCTTCCTTAATGTTTCCATTAAGGAACGCAGTTTTCACATCCATTTGCCATATCTCATAGTCGTACCATGCGGCTATGGCTAACAATATTCTAATTAACTTGAACATTGCGACGGGCGAGAAGGTTTCATCATAGTCAACACCTTGCCTTTGAGTGTAACCTTTCACGACCAGTCGCGCCTTGTAGGTCATAACCTTACCATCAGGCCCAAGTTTCCCCTTGTACACCCATTTGCACCCAATAGGAACAATTACTTCGGGAGGGTTAACAACACTATTTTAACGATTTCACCACCCTCTAATGAAATCGAGAAAACAGGTTTCTTTAGTGGGTACACGGAGCCCAATCAAGCGATCATGGACCCGAATAATATCAGCCATCCATGACCCCCTAAAGGTAGTTTCCGATTGCAACCGGTGCAACCTCCATGTATTCACCTCACGTCCAGTAAGGGCCCAATAATATGACGCCGTTTACTATCACATGTCAAGATTGACCCATCAATATTGAGTCGTGAAGGACGGTCCCCTTAACGTCCCCAATAATATGAGCCAACGTTAAAGGGAGTTCCAACCGACTCACAACAATTGTCAATGGCGTGGACAGCTTTCCGGCATACATGACCCCCTCAATAATATGAGTCGGGCCATGTATACGGGTAGCATCGACGTACACCCATTGTTGATGGAAGGTAGGGTTAATTTAAATAATTTTAAATACCCTTTTGTTTATCGAATAAACATTTTATCTTGATATAAGTTTTAAATCAAATTTAAAACGAGGGATTTTATTTTTTGAAAAATTTGGTCTCATGCATATTTAAATCTAATTTAAAACATGCAAACATGCGGATTCAATTACACTATATATCAACATATATAAAGTAACATTGGGATGATCGATCGTGAGAGCTATGCGGTCCGTGGTTGCCAGCCACGGACCTAGGTCCAATCCTAGGGGTAATGCAATATGCAATGCAATCCTATTACAAAGCTTTCCGGTTTTACAGATCTTCGATCTTCAATATCTTGATCGTCATCGTCCACCGTCTTCGGATGTCCTCCCACTAAATCTAGTAATTTACATTTAAATTAACTATGACAAATAAGGGATACATTTATCAAGGGGTGGGAACGGGCCACAAACAGGCCCACTTTAAATGATAATCAAATATATAAAACCAATTGCATACACCTAACACATTGGGCACGGCTCTCATCACCCCAATCATGCAATTAATCTAATTAACATGCATAATTTAAATAATCTAATTATTTATCGTAAAATCATATTCTAATTACGAAATCGTATTTTATAATAAAATCGTATTTTGCCGATAAAACAAATTTTAATCAACAAAATCACATTTTATTACAAAATCATATTTCATAATTAAAATCACATTTTACTAATTTTAATTGTATCAATATTGGGCTTAAAGCAATTTTAGGCCCAAAAACTTAAAATTTCAAAATCGATCAAAACGGGCCCGATATCGCATACCGGCCCGAAAACTTCACGGGCTGCCCGGGACAGGCCCGAACTAAACCCTAGAAGAATTAGACCAGCCGTCACGATATCGCCGGAGACTCGCCGGAGCGGCGACCGGCCGGCGGCCGCCACACAAAGATTGCGTGCGGCAGCGGCCGCACGCACGCCGCATCAAACGCGACGTTGGCCGTGCGCCTTCGCGCAGCGTCGCGTCCAGCGTGAATCATGGCCGCGCAGCGAGTGCGCGGCGTCCAGCCAACTAGCGTCGGCAGCGTGTGGCGCAACCATCTCGCGAGGAGCGGCGCAACGATCCGGCCAGCAAGCAAAATTGTGCGGGCGGCGCGCGATCAAGGGCCGGCCACCGTCGAGGCATTGCGCGAGGCAAGCGGCCATCGTCTCGGCCGTGATGTGCGACCAGCGCGCATCTCTCGATCGTCCAGCGTCGCGCACTCGTCCGGCCACCTTACTCCAGTCGCGTGTCAACCGCGCGTCGTGAGGATGTCCATCGCGCGGCCAGCGCGCGATGGTGTCGCGACCATTGTGGCTCCTGGATCACAATTTCGGACCTGCCCAACGGATCATGGTAAAGCGTCTAGCAACATCGCCCCATGATCCCCTAGGTATCTCTGATAGTGCCTGCAAGAACCAGTCGGTCGTGATTAGCGTACAGTACGGTCCTTTCAATCCATATATCCCGATCAGATCAACGACCATTGGTAAATCGAGAGTCGCTAAAGATCCAATAACTATGCATACATCTTGGAGATCAAATAGTGACATCGCGAGTGTAACTAGGTAAACACATTTACCTAAAACAATTCTAGTACTCTGGCCAGAGATTTATACACTATTATCCCCTCAGATAGCATAGGATATCCACGCATGTCTGCGAGCGGTGAATCCTCGACAACGATGCATCGACTCCTACATACATCGGGGTCTCACCCAATCCCGACGCCTTATGACCCCAAGTGAGTCGGAAAACGGGTCAAAGTGAGACGCCTATCATGTAGAGTCTCAATGACGTTTCGAGTCGTGAGGACTAATCAGTACAACCAAGACCTCGGACTTATCCACTCGACAAATGGTAACCACTTGAAAAGTCCGAACGAGGGTAGTTCGATAGATCATCAGGTCACTATCTATCTGCATGCTCAGAACATCACAATGTTCCCTACCAATGAAACATGGTAGTTCGCATCACAGATACTAGTCTCGAACTCGGGCGGCCTTATCCTCATTTTGACGACCCAATCGACTAGGAACATGTTCAGAATACACAGCGACTATTAGATGTGTTTCATGATAGCCGTCATACCCACTATCACATCTAACATACGCTTAAGTGCATTCTAGGTCTTTACTCAACGCAATTGTAAATCATTACACACATAATGAAAGTAAAGTACGCCATATTACAAAATGCGAATATCATATATAAAGACTGTTTGTACAAGAGTCTATAAAACCCACACGCCACAAGTTGGCTAGTTGGGCATCTACTCTAACATCTAGCCCAAAAGGAAGCCTAATTTTCATTCAATTCCAACAATTCCCCACATGAATGAAAATGATAAAAGTTGAAATCTTGTGATAGTTTTATGGTTGAATCTTGCATAGGAGAGGTAGACATGTTGTCTTTGAACCTTCCCTCGTAAAGCACCATTTACTGGTGAACAGTAGACATGTTGTTTTTGAACTATTCTACCGTTTGTGTAAGTCAAAATGTACTTCACACAGGATTCGTCCTGATACAATTCAGTTATCAATATTGTGTTCGTTTTGGCCATGAACACCTGCTTGGTTCTGCGAGAGCTTGCAGAATTGAGCCTTGCAATTCCTTTGAAGCGGCCCACTTCTCTCTCGCATAGGTGATTCTCAATATCATTAATTTTCTGATCATCCGAATCATTAAAAGCCGTATGCTTATCCTACACTCTCACTGTTTCATCATAGGAATGGATGATCTCGGTATACTGTGGTAGATATCGCCAATCCGGTCCACGACCAGAACCGAGACTCCTTCGTCAGCCTGCACTAGAAGCACTGACGAATTCTGCACGAACGGATTCTCCTCGTCGAGTTGGCCGGAAACGAATTTCCGGCGACGACGGGCGGCGGCGGCGGCGGCTTGTGGGAGAGAGGAGGGGCGGCTAGCACTAGGTCTAGGGTTTTGGGAGTTGTGTCATGTGTTAGATCAAGTCTCTTAAGTATATTTAAATAGATTAAGTGTTGGACTTGGACCGGCCCAACGGGCCCGGGTCCAACAATGAACATTCAGTTCATCTCCACCACCGAGAATTCATCGTAACTCCGATCGCCGATCAGATCGGACCGATCGACTCAGTTTCCGAAACTGAATAATATGATCTGAAAAACCGTTTTTCAGAACCCCAGTGCAAAATGACCGTTTTGCCCCTCAACAGTGGGAAACCCCGGTTTGACCCCTGTTGACTTTTAGGAAGTCGCACTTCCCGAAATCCTCTTCTCGTGCTCAACATATTGAGCTGAGTATCCGTGCGGGAATCTCGAATCTAGTACTTGTGTGACCCTCAATGGTTCAGGGATACAGCTAGCCGTGGGCCCACAACCATTGTGGCTCCTGGATCACAATTTCGGACCTGCCCAACGGATCATGGTAAAGCGTCTAGCAACATCGCCCCATGATCCCCTAGGTATCACTGATAGTGCCTGCAAGAACCAGTCGGTCGTGGTTAGCGTACAGTACGGTTCTTTCAATCCATATATCCCGATCAGATCAACGACCATTGGTAAATAGAGAGTCGCTATAGATCCGATAGCTATGCGTACATCTTGGAGATCGAATAGTGACATCGAGAGTGTAACTAGGTAAACACATTTACCTAAAACACTTCTAATACTCTGGCCAGAGATTTATACACTATTATCCCCCCAGATAGCATAGGATATCCACGCATGTCTGCGAGCGGTGAATCCTAGACAACGATGCATCGACTCCTACATGCATCGCTATCTATCTGCATGCTCAGAACATCACAATGTTCCCTACCAATGAAACATTGTACTTCGCATCGCAGATACTAGTCTCGAACTCGGGCGGCCTTATCCTCATTTTTTAGGAACATGTTCAGAATCACAGCGACTATTAGATGTGTTTCATGATAGCCGTCATACCCACTATCACATCTAACATACGCTTAAGTGCATTCTAGGTCTTTACTCAACGCAATTGTAAATCATTACACACATAATGAAAGTAAAGTACGCCATATTACAAAATGCGAATATCATATATAAAGACTGTTTGTACAAGAGTCTATAAAACCCACACGCCACAAGTTGGCTAGTTGGGCATCTACTCTAACATCTAGCCCAAAAGGAAGCCTAATTTTCATTCAATTCCAACAATTCCCCACATGAATGAAAATGATAAAAGTTGAAATCTTGTGATAGTTTTATGGTTGAATCTTGCATAGGAGAGGTAGACATGTTGTCTTTGAACCTTCCCTCGTAAAGCACCATTTACTGGTGAACAGTAGACATGTTGTTTTTGAACTATTCTACCGTTTGTGTAAGTCAAAATGTACTTCACACAGGATTCGTCCTGATACAATTCAGTTATCAATATTGTGTTCGTTTTGGCCATGAACACCTGCTTGGTTCTGCGAGAGCTTGCAGAATTGAGCCTTGCAATTCCTTTGAAGCGGCCCACTTCTCTCTCGCATAGGTGATTCTCAATATCATTAATTTTCTGATCATCCGAATCATTAAAAGCCGTATGCTTATCCTACACTCTCACTGTTTCATCATAGGAATGGATGAGGGTAACCCTCCCAGTGATCCATCAAGTTAGTGCAATTAGGTTGTCCCATTGAACCTAGTTCTTGGGATCTCCAGTTAGCACAGTTGGGTTTTTTTTTTGCACAAACTTATTCTATAGGCTTAAGTCCCATTCCCCGTGATTACTTGCAACTAACTCTCTATTTAACCCTTTGGTTAATGGATCTGCAAGATTATCCTTTAACTTTATATAGTCAATTGAGATAATTCCAGTCGAGAGTAGTTGTCTAATCGTATTGTGTCGACGACGTATATGTCTAGACTTGCCATTATACATACTGCTATAAGCTCTACCGATGGTAGACTGGCTATCACAATGAATACAAATAGCTGGTGCAGGCTTAGGCCATCTTGGAATATCTTCCACAAATAACCGTAGAAATTCAGCTTCTTCACCGCATTTGTCAAGGGCTATAACTTCAGATTCCATGGTGGATCTGGTATTACAGTCTGTTTCTAGTATTTCCACATAATTGCTGCACCACCTAAAATGAAAACGAATCCAATAGTAGACCTTGAGTCTTTCATATCAGATATCCAATTGACATCACTGCATCCTTCAATAACAACATCATATCATTTATAGTGCAGTCCATAGTCTCGAGTATATCTTAAATATCATAGCTATTGTACAATTTCTTTACAGTGTTCAGCTCCTGGTTGCTCGTGAATCAACTTAATTTTCTTACAGCAAATGCAATATCTGGCCTTGTACAACTCATTAGGTACATTAAACTCGCAATACCTCTAGAGTATTCTAGTTGAGAACCACCTCGATTTTTCGATAGATTTTGACTTGAGTCAATTGGTCTTTTAGCCAATGCTGAATCTTCTTTGTTGAATTTTTCACGAATTTTGTCAACATAGTGTGACTGGCTAAGTACAAGTCCTTCTGATGCACGATGAATCTTGATTCCAAGAATTACATCAGCTAGACACATGTCTTTCATGTCAAATCTTGAACTCAACATTCTCTGTGGATTTAATCATCTTATCTTTACTTCCAATGATAAGCATGTCATCAACATAAATACACAAAATGACATATCCATCTTCAGAGTCCTTGATGTACACACATTTATCACATTCATTGACTTTAAATCCACTTTCAATCATTGCCTTATCAAATTTTTTCATGCCACTGCTTTGGTGCTTTTTTTAACCCGTATAAGGATTTCACCAATTTACAAACATTGTTTCCTGTCCAGGAGCAGAAAAAACCTTCAGGTTGTTCCATGTAAATCTCTTCCTCCAAATCTCCATTTAGAAAAACAGTTTTTACATCCATTTGATGAATAGTATGATTCCGCAATGCACCAATGACGAGAATCACTCTGATAGAGGTTATTCATGTCACATGAGAATAAGTATCAAAGTAATCAAGTATTTCTCGTTGACGGTAACCTTTGCTTATCAACCTGACTTTGTATTTATCAATGATTCCATCTGACTTTATCTTCCTTTTGAATATACACTTTCAACCCAAAGGTTTTTTTCGGGTGGAAGATCCATCAATTCCCACGTGTGATTTTACAGAATCGATTCGATCTTTGAATTAATCGTCTCTTTCCAAAGAGGACCTTCTGAAGAATTTATGGCATTCTCAAATCTTTGAGGTTCATTTTCCATCAGGAATGTATAGAAATCTGGACCAAACGATTTCTCTATCCTAGCTATCTTGCTTCGTCTGGGTCCCACCTCATCATCAACCTCTTGGTCTTGTGTCACTTGGCCATGTGATCTCTTCGAAGAACTAGGTTCTTCCCGAGACTTGTATGGGAACTCGTGTTCAAAAAATGAGGCATTTCTTGATTCCTTTATTGTATTATTGTGAATATCAGATAACTCAGACTTATACACAAGAAATCGGTAAGCACTACTATTTTGAGCATATCCTATTAAAATTGCAGTCAACAGTTTTTGGTCCTATTTTCACCCTTTTAGGAGTCGGTACTACCACTTTGGCAAGACACCCCCACACTAGCAAGTATTTGTAGGAAGGTGGTCTTCATTTCTTAACTCATATGGACTTTTATTTTGTTTCTTTCGGGGTACCTTATTTAGAAGGTAGTTGGCTGTCAAAACAGCTTCCCCACCACATGTTTTGTGGTAGACCAAGACTTAGAAGCAGTACATTTATCATTTCTTTCAAAGCGCGATTTTTTCTTTCGGCTATGCCATTTTGTTGTGGAGAATAAGGTGCAGTTGTCTCATGTCTGATTCCATGTTGAACATAACTCGGAAAATGGAGATTCATATTCTCCTCCACGATCACTTCGTAGTGCTTTAATCTTCTTGTAAGTTGATTTTCAAATTCGTTTTTGTAAATGATGAATTTGTCTATTGATTCATCTTTTATTATAAGAATATGAACGCTACAATATCTGGTGCTATCGTCAATGAATGTAACAAAATACTTGTTTCCTCCACAAGTTTGCACTCCTTTCAAATTACATACATCCGTGAAAATTAAATCAAGGGGTTCGGAATTTCTTTCCATTGTTTTGAAAGACGATCTTGTTTGTTTTGATTCAACACAGATTTCACATTTCTGGCTCTTGTCTATTTGGAATGTAGGTATGGTTCTTGAATTACTCAATCTACGAATTGTATCGTAGTTTATGTGACCTAGTCTACCATGCCATAAATTAGGAGACTCAAGCAAATAAACAGAAGGATTAACTTTATTCACTTTGGGCTTAATAGCCATTACAGTTAGCTTAAACAAGCCATCACTCACATATCTCCTACCAGCATACATTCTATTCTTAGACACAACGACCTTGTCAGACTTAAAAACAATACGAAAACCATTCTTATTCAATAGAGAACCGGATAACAAATTCTTTCTAATATCTAGGACGTAAAGCACGTTGTTCAGAGTCTGTTACTTTGCAGAAGTCATCTTCAAGGTGACCTTTCCTTGACCCTTGATTTCCAAAGTTGCTGAATTTCCCATGTACAACTTATCACCACTTTCGGATTCTTGTAGAGTAGCAAACATCTCCTTATCGGAACAGACATTTCGAGTGACACCAGTATCAATCCACCACTCTCTTGGAATTGAACGAATCATATTTACTTCAGAAAAAACTGCACAGAGACTTATATTTGAGACATCATGAGAAATATCATCCACGGTGTTAGCCTCTCGGGCTCTCGTCGGTTTCTTACAGTCTGACGCTTTGTGACCCCTCTCATCACAGTTGTAGCACTTCCCCATGAATTTCTTCTTTGTGCCTTTCCTTGCTCCTAATTTAGAGTCTTTCCCTAATGGCCCTGGCTTTCTTTTCGCATTATATTTTGGTCATGTTCAACAACATTTGCTTTGGCAATATTAGGAGTAAAGAAACGCCTTTTAGAGTTCCTATTGTCTTCTTCAATTCGAAGTCGGACAATAAGTTCTTTGACGTTCATCTCCTTTTGCTTGTGCTTCAAATAATTTTTGAACTCTTTTCATGCCAGCGGCAGTTTCTCGATAATTGCAGCCACCTGAAAAGATTCACTTAAGGTCATCCCCTCAACATGAATATCGTGAAGAATAAGCCGAAGTTCCTGAACTTGACCTATAACAGGCTTGGAATCTAGCATCTTGAAACCCAAGAATCGGCAAACAAATAATTTTTTGGCTCCAGCATCCCTAGTTTTATACTTTCGATCAAGGGATTTCCACAGTTCCTTGGCTATTTTCTTCTCACAGAAAACGTTGTACAACGCATCGGCCGGTCTATTTAGGACATCATTTCGGCACATAAAATCATAATGATTCTAGGTCTCAACAGCGCTGATAGATTCAGCATTCTGTTCCCTTTCCTTGAGCGTAGGGACCTCCTCTGTGAGAAACCTAGCCAACTTCAATGTGGTGAGGTAGAACAACATTTTTTCCTGCCATTGTTTGAAGTCCAGGCCATTGAACTTGTCCGGCTTCTCAGCATGGTTAGCCGACGCAGTCACAGGGGCATCAAATATAGCAGGGTTAGCACCATTCAAGCCATCTGTTATATGAATCTGTTTTAAGATTGTTAGTCAAACAGAGGGGTAATAAGATACACAATACAGAACGAGAAGAAATAAACAAATCGTAAACAGCATGAGCAACAGAAAGTAAATCGAGGCCTGTGTTCTAACACAGTTCCCTTAAAACAGATTCACCGCACCTGAGTACTTCCAAGGGCCAAGCTGCGTGTGGTTTCTGTTTCCCAGGGTACAACGATAAAATCGAGAAGGTAACCGAAAGCACGAGGCTAAGCTGCACCGGCGAACTAAACTTCACCTGCACTGTATCGAAGTGGAAATGTGGAGAGAATGAAGAAAGGATTGTGTATGGAATGGTTTGTTTGTATATATAGGTAAACTTGGGACTCTTCAGCTGCCTAGGGCATACCAGAGGTCATGTACTGGTAGTCCTTTGGCATCCTATATTGAATACACAATCAATACAATTTTTGTCTCTTTGTACATGTGAAGAGTCACAGACGGGAAAAGAAAAATTTAGCAAAAGTGGGGTTAGACTATGTGACCATTTTTGGTCCTGACTGGTTCGACATTTGACGCGCCCACGAGTCAGTCTTTCCAGTGCAATTGGGCCCTTGATACCTTCGTGAAGGCATGGGCGAGAGAGAGCCTTTCCACTAGGCCAGTTTACAACTCATTATATCAAAACATTATATAAACTAACCCCAATTGTCTTATTAAATCAATGTGGTACACAACCACATTATTTTCCTTTTCACTCTAGCCCAAAAGAAAGGCCCATTTCATTCAATTCCAATACCACAAACTGGAAGAACAAAAGGAGACATGTAAAAGTTGATGAGTCCATGAGAGGCAAATTCTTCATAGGAAATCCATTGATTGTTTTGGACAGAGGACTTTGCAGTACAGGGGTGTAACAAGGTTGGATCTTTACTTATTTTGTAGCTTTTCCTTCTGAGTTTTTGTTTGTCTTAAAACAATATTTTGCAGACACAGATGCACAGGAAGATATGAAGCCCATTTATGAACAACAGTTGCAAGAAAGAAGGCAAGAGCAGAAAAAGGGTGACAAGGTTTGAGGACTTTAAAGGCATTCAAAGGAATTCTATTTGGCCTAAAACTAACTTAAGTTTGCTCCTTTTTCTCAAAATCTTGGTTATGGGGAATGACTTCTGAACTCCATCCCAGTTTACTTAAGTAAATTCTTCCAATAATGCTGTTTTATTTATACTTCCACATTGTACACCAGTTGATCTATAAAAGCCAATCATTTCCAGGGGGTTATGATATGGAGGAGATGGCCATAAGGGCCTATGATTTGGCGGCACTTAAATACTGGGGCCTTCAGGTCATATCAATACTCCTTAGCGATTTGATTTTCGTTACATTTCCATAATCTTCTTCTCTAACCAGTTTCCATGGAATCGAAGCCCTTAACTTGATAGATGCAGTTGGAAAATTATAGGCAAGAATTCGAAGATATGAAGAACATGAGCAGAGAGGAATATGTTGCACACTTAAGATGGTCTGCTTGTGCACTTTTCTTGATCTGTTTTGCCTAGAAATCGAACTTTTTTGGGTCAATATTTCTATGCCACAACAAATTGCAGGAGAAGCTGTGGTTTCTCAAGAGGAGCTTCAATTTACAGAGGAGTGACCAGGTCTAATGATTATTATGCTTGAAACAGTAAGTTCAATTATTTTCTCTTTTGATTGAACATTTGTTCTTGAGATGTCCTTAGCAGGCATCATCAATATGGTTGGTGGCTAGCTCGGATAGGTCGAGTGGCAAGAGACAAGGATCTTTATATTGGGACATTTAGTGGGTGAATCATTTGAATCTCGAACATATATGTCAATGTGTTGGTTGCATTTTCAATTCAAGATGATGATTCTGCAGAATTTCTTGCCTACCGCTACCGAAGGCTAAAGTTTCTCTAAAAATCTTCGCATTGATTAGTGTCCATTGTAAAAATTTAAGGTACTCAAAAAAGAAGCTGCTGAGGCTTATGATATTGCCGCGATCAAATTCGGGGAGTAAATGCTGTAACCAATTTCGACATATCAACTTATGATGTAGAGAGGATTATCGAAAGCCATACGCTTCGTCTTCCGAGATGGCTAGAAAAATCACATTTGCTAATTCGGAAAATGCATGTAACACTAACAATGCTATGGAATCTAGAGTCTCGGAAGAGAGTAGCGGCAGCAATGTGACTGAGTGGACAATGGCCCATTCTTCGAATATTGAACCAGATCCCTTGACCCATACAAGTTGGTAAATCGAGGGATATACACGAGTAGGCAGGAATCTGGGGGAGAGGATCCATATAACGGACTAATTCCCAGAGCATACCCCACAATATTTCAGTGAGAAATATGCTTCACACGAGAATCGAAACCGTGAAGTCGGGGAAGTTATTCCCACATCATCGTAGGTCTTACCAACTCGCTGTGCCCCTAGCGGCAGGTTTCAAATATCTCAATCCACGGGCACAGATGAGCCTCGAGTGCCACTTTTTTGCTGCATGGGATTTAACAAGAAAAGTATTAGGGAATGGAAGTGTTTTGCTTTTCATGGTTTTTTCCTTTCCAAAAACTATTGCCGTATGTCGTTCTGTCCTGGAGAGGTCTTAGGCGCAGCTTTCTGTAAAAAATTTTCAATGTCTTTCATCCAAATGAGCAACACCATATAAAAATCTCATATTATGTTTGTTACATATCAAGCAGACTTAGATGGCAGACAAAGACATTGCAATGACAATTAAATAAATTGGCTTTTTTTCAAATATAATATAAGAAAATTTCCAGTTTGTAAAAATAGTGCAAAAAGTGTAGGGTTGCAAATTTATTACAATCTGGAACTTGAAAATGCATCACACGGAAAACAATATTTTTCTTTCTATTAACTTTTCAGAATCCGGGACATAATATCTCGGATTTTTATTTTTTTTATAAAAATCCGCAGAACACAGCAAACGATGGTTTTTTTATGTTTCCAGAATCTGGGATGTCAAACTCTGGATTCTGATTTCTTTTTTTTTAAGAAAAAAAAACTATGCGTGTCGTTTAGCTGCTATTATGGATTCTGAAACCGTGGTTCTAATACACGAATTCTGAATCCGTGTTTCAAACACCTGGAACGTGTGTCAACTGTCGCAGCCTTCCGCATATATATACAGTCACAATCTACGTTCAAAACTTGCTCAAGTCTCTCACTTCTGTTAAAATTAGTAATATATATCCATCGATTCATTATGTGTTCTTGCTAAATTTCTATATAATATAAGTATCGATCGAGAGTGATATTCTGTGTGGTTTAAGACACTGGAAAATAGGTATACCATATTAAATGTAATATTTTCTTAATCCTCAAATTTTATTTTCGTTCATATTTTATAGTTAATCTTTATATATTGGCAAATTATAATCAAAGTCGTTAGATCATCCACGTCATATCAACAATAATAAGATAATTATTGTGCATATTTAAATTTTTAGAGTTTCAAATACGTCATAGTTTTATTTTCACCAATTGGCGGTGCAGTATGTATTTCTTAACTGTTTGTTTTAGATTGATGTTTACATGATTATTCTTTTAATGATTATACATAATCATTAATAATTATTTGGTGATATTTATTTCACCAATTGTTTTTATCTGATTATTTTTTAATTTGATTTACTGTTTTTTATTTTGTGGTATTAAAATAAAAAAAAAAGTTGAAGTAAATTTATAAGTTTTGGTGAAGACAATAAAAGAGATTAATCAGCTCAGAGATGGATCGACCTGTTCAAGCCAGATTATACTGCGTTGAGTATTGAAACCAGATCAGAGCTAAACGGGTATACAAGAGCTAAGCTGGTTAAGGACAAACCAGCGCAGGGTATTCAGTTAAGCTGGTTAAGGTCAAACCATCTCTGACAAGTTAACCAAGATGGTTAAGGACAAACCAGCTCGGAAGAACAGAACAAATATCTATTCGGTGTATCAGTTTATAGAAGAGTAGTTTGAGTTCAGATCAGTTTATAAGACCAGAGTTTATCGAAACAGAACAGATAGAACGGTTTGTATTCGATCAGTTGAGAAAACAGCTCAGAGCGGGATGTTTAAGAGATAGCGTTAGTGAAGGACAAGCCAGATTCTTTTAGAAGAGATGGATGCAGAAGATGGCTTGTGTTTCTACAAAGAAAACAGTTGCGAACAAAGATTAAAATCTGGAAAAACTTAAAGCATATTAGAGCATATTAGCTTAGACAGATTAGAGAATTTCAACGCTTAAACCAGATCGGGAATCCAGGTGAGTAAAGGCAACTTAGTAAAATGGATTTCAGATGACTTTGAGGTTTCGTACAGATTGATATGAAGTGTTTGACTTCTCTATATTGATTTGTAGTCGTTGGTGTTAGAGTAAGTGCCCAACTAGCCAACTTGTGGCATGTGGGTTCTTCTTGACTCTATGTAAAACGTTCTTTATTTATGAAATTCGCATTCTTTTATGGTATTATTTATCTTCATTATTATGATTATAATTGTTGGATAAAGACTTTGAATGCACTCTAGTGTATGTTAGATGTGATAGTGGATTTGATGGCTATCATGAAACACATCTAATAGTCATTGTGTATTCTAACCCTGTTCCTAGTCAATTGGACCGTCCAAAAGAGGATAAGGACCGCCCGAGCTTGACACTAGCATCTGCGATGCGAAGTACCACGTTTCATTGGTAGGAAACATAGTGATGTTCTGAGCATACAGATGGATAGTAATCTGGTGATCTATCGAACTACCCTCGTTCGGACTTTCCAAGTGGTTACTATTTGTCGAGTGGATTAAGTCTGAGGTCTTGGTTGTACAGATTAGTTCTTATTACTCGAAACGTCATTGAGACTCTACATGATAGGTGTCTCACTTTGACCCATTTATCGACTCAGTTGGGGTCATCAGGTGACGGGGTTGGGTGAGGTCCCGATGCATGTAGGAGTCGATGCTTCGTTGTCGAGGAATCATCGCTCGCCCTTGTGCGTGGATATCCTATGCTATCTGAGGAGATAATAGTGTGAGAAATCTCTGGCCAGAGTACTAGATGTGTTTTAGGTAATGGGTTTGCCTAGTAACACATGCGATGTCACTATTTGATCTCCAAGATGTATGCATGGTTATTGTAACTCTAACGACTCGCGATTTACCATTGGTCGTTGATCTGATCGGGATAATTGAGTTGAAAGGACCGTACTGTGCTAACCATGACCGACTGGTTCTTGCAGGAACTATCAGTGATACATAGGGATCATTAGGCGATGTTGCTAGACGCTTTACCATGATTTGATGGGTAAGTCCGAAAATATGTTTTCGGAGTCACAAATGTTGTAAGCCCACGGCCAGTTGTATCCCTGAATCATTGAGGGTCACACAAGTACTGGTTTTCCAATTCCCGTATGAAATTGGTACTCAAAGTGTTGAGTATAGTAGGAGGAAAGTTGGGATTATGACTTCTTAAAAGTAGCAAATGGAGTAGGACTTTCATATTTAGCTAATGAGAGTAAACCTGTCATATATAGATTTAGTGGTCCAAAAATTTGATTTTGCATCATAATGATCAGTTTTGTAAACTGATTACATCGGTGATATCTGATCATTGATCGTGATTATGATGAGACCACAATCGAGGGAGTCGAAATGAATGTTCACTGTTTGGCTTGAACCGAATATTCACTATTTGATTTGAACCGAATGTTCAAAGTTTGAGTTGAACATAATGTTCCCTATTTTGTTCAAATCAAACTCTATCCCTCAATCTATAAATATGACAATGAGGAAACACTTTCAATAGAGAGAAAGAAAAAACACCAAAAGTTATTCAGCACTCCTCCCCTCTCCCTTCTTCCCTCGCCGTCGCTGCCGTCTTCGTCGCCCGTCGCCGACGCCGCTGTCGGAATTTGTTCTGACCATCTCGGTGAGGAGATTCCGTCCGTGAAATTTTCGTCAGTTTTCTAGTGCAAATCGGCGAAGGAGTTGACATTCTAGTCGTGGACCGGATTAGGCGTCGATCCAGCCATTCAACTTTTGAAGTGTGAATTCCCTCGTGGAATTGGTCGGAGCCAGGCGCCTAGATGCCATCAAGGTACCTTCTGAACATTCTATAAATGTTTGATTATTGCATAGGTGTATTGACCGTTCCCGGACTCCAATTTTTAAATTCTTCCGCTGCGCCCTGGGAGCGAGATCCGGATCTGTCGCTGTGCCAACAGTGATATCAGAGCATTCGCTCAGATCTATCAATACAACATCCTGCTTGAATTGCATCAAAAATCTCATTTTTTTAAAAAAAATATATTTTTCGGCAGGACGCTGCTGCCTGCCGCCCACGCGCCACCGTCGGCCACCATGCGCACATCGTGTCGCACGATGCGCGCCCATCGTGCATTCCGTGCGTGCAACTGCTACGCGCGAATCGCGGCGCGTATCGCGTAGGTGGGCGCACGCTGTGCGTGCACGTATCAGGCGTTGAGCGCCTGTCGCGCACGCCGCTCGCGCTGGCCGATAACCGTGCTCGCACCTCGCGCACGGGGGTGCGTGCACCCGTCGCCCCTCCTGCACGAGCTGGTCGTACAGGTGGACGCTCCTCGTGCGCACACGTTGCGCACAGGGGCGCGCATGGCGTGCAGCACGGGTGCTGCACGCGTGCGGGCGGCGGGGGGCGGGCCGCCTGC
>KV011194.1:16873-49732 GCA_001598015.1 Dorcoceras hygrometricum | reverse complement strand
AGCATGCAGATATATAGTGACCTGGTGATCTATCGAACTACCCTCATTCGTACTTTCCAAGTGGTTACCATTTGTCGAGTGGATAAGTCCGAGGTCTTGGTTGTACTGATTATTCCTCACGACTCGAAACGTCATTGAGACTCTACATGATAGGCGTCTCACTTTGACTCGTTTGCCGACTCACTTGGGGTCATTAGGCGGCGGGATTGGGTGAGACCCCGATGCATGTAGGAGTCGATGCATCGTTGTCGAGGATTCACCGCTCGCAGACATGCGTGGATATCCTATGCTATCTGAGGGGATACTAGTGTATAAATCTCTGGCCAGAGTACTAGAAGTGTTTTAGGTAAATGGGTTTACCTAGTTACACTCGTGATGTCACTATTCGATCTCCAAGATGTATGCATAGCTATCGGATCTATAGCGACTCTCGATTTACCAATGGTCGTTGATCTGATCGGGATATATGGATTGAAAGGACAGTACCGTACGCTAACCACGACCAACTGGTTCTTGCAGGTACTATCAGTGATACCTAGGGGATCATGGGGCGATGTTGCTAGACGCTCTTACCATGATCCGATGGACAAGTCCGGAATTGTGATTCCGGAGCCACAATGGTTGTGGGCCCACGGCTAGCTGTATCCCTGAACCATTGAGGGTCACACAAGTACTGGATTCGAGATTCCCGCATGGAAACTAAGCTCAAAGTGTTGAGCACTTGAGGAGGATTTTGGGAGTGCGACTTCCTAAAAGTCAACAGGGGTCAAATCATGATTTCCTGCTGTTGAGGGGCAAAACGGTCATTTTGCACTGGGGTTCTGAAAAATGGTTTTTCAGATCATAGTATTCAGTTTTGGAAACTGAGTCGATCAGTCCGATCTGATCGGCGATCGGAGTTACGATGAAGTCACGGTGATAGGGATGAACCGAATGTTCATACGTTGGACCCGGGCCCGTTGGGCCGGTCCAAGTCCATCACTAATCTACTTAAGGTAGACTAGGGCTTCATAACTCATAAATCACAACACTTAACACCTAACCCTAGCATCTAAGTGCGCCGCCCCCTTCCTGTCCTCAAAAGCCGCCGCCGCCGCCTTGCGCCGTCGCCTTGCGCCGCCGCCTCCGCCGCCGCTTTGCTTCGCCGGAATTTGTTCCGGCCAACTTGACGAGGAGAATCCATCCGCGCTGATCTCGTCAGGCCTTCTAGTGCAGGCTGACGAAGGAGTCTCCTTCCGGTCATGGACCTGATTTACGTAATCTACCGCCGCCTACCGTGAAGTGCCGGTTTCCTCGTGAAACTGGTCGGAGCCAGGCGCCTAGACGCCAGCAAGGTAACTGACTAAACACCCTATGAATGGTTCATATTGTGTTGATTTTGAATTGTATTGAACGTTTCCGGGCCTAATTTTATTCTTCCGCTGCCTCGCCGGGAGACGGGATCCAGATCCGCCACGGTTCCCCAACATAGGTCTCACCAAAGATCCAAACATATACTGAGGAAATACCACATAATCCGGGATATTATGGCTAGAGGTGACATATCAGTCGAGAGAGTCGCCTCTGCAGAAAAAATTGCTGATCCACTTACGAAGCCCTTGCCAGGACCGTTGTTTGCGTCTGATGAGTAGTTGGCTTTAGGGCAAGTGGGAGATCCTAGTCGATTGGGCCGTCAAAATGAGGATAAGGCCGCCCGAGCTTGAGACTAGCATCTGTGATGTGAAGTACCACGTTTCATTGGTAGGGAACATTGTGATGTTCTGAGCATGCAGATGGATAGTGACCTGGTGATCTATCGAATTACCCTCGTTCGGACTTTCCAAGTGGTTACCATTTGTCGAGTGGATAAGTCCGAGGTCTTGGTTGTACAGATTAGCCCTCATTACTCGAAACGTCATTGAGACTCTACGTGATAGGTGCTTCACTTTGACCCGTTTATCGACTTAGTTGGGGTCATCAGGTGGCGGGATTGGGTGAGGTCCCGATGCATGTAGGAGTCGATGCTTCGTGTCGAGGATTCACCGCTCGCCTTTGTGCGTGGATATCCTATGCTATCTGAGGAGATAATAGTGTGATAAATCTCTGGCCAGAGTAGATGTGTTTTAGGTAAATGAGTTTACCTAGTAACACACGCGATGTCACTATTTGATCTCCAAGATGTATGCATGGTTATTGGATCTCTAGCGACTCTCGATTTACCAATGGTCGTTGATCTGATCGGGATATATGTGTTGCGACCGTACTGTACGCTAACCATGACCGACTGGTTCTTGCAGGCACTATCAGTGATACCTAGGGGATCATGGGGCGATGTTTCTAGGCGCTTTACCATGATCTGATGGGTCAGTCCGAAAATGTGTTTTCGGAGTCGCAATTGTTGTGGGCCCACTGCTAGCTGTATCCCTGAACCATTGAGGGTCACACAAGTACTGGCTTCTCGATTCCCGCACGGAAATTGAGCTCAATTTGTTGAGCATAGGAGGAGGAAGGATGGAAGTACGACTTCCTAAAATTCAACAGGGGTCAAAATGCAATTTCCCTAAAGTTTGGGCTAGTTTGACTATCCTTGAAACTTGGAGGGGCTAAACTGCAATTTTGGACTAGGTGGTCTGAAAAATTGTTTTCACATCATAATACTCAGTTTTGTAAACTGTGTAGATCGGTCCGATCTGATCGTCGATCGGAAGTATGATGGAGCCGCAGTGATGCAGTTGAACCGAATGTTCATACGGGACTGGGCCTGACCCAGGCCCATTGGGCCGGTTCAAGCCCATCACAAGTCTATAAATACATGACCTAGGGTTTGCATGACACAACTATACTACTCCAAAAACCCTAAAGTAGCCGCCCCCTCTCCTCTTTTCTCCACACGACCGCCGCCCCCTCCCTCGCGTCGCCGCCCGTCGTCGTGCGCCGCCGCCTGCCTTGGTTGGACTTGTTCCGAACGTCTTGACGTGGAGATTCTGTCCGTGAAACATTTGTCGTGTTTTCTAGTGCAGACCGACAAAGGGATCGTGATTTCAGTCGTGGATCAGATTCGGAGAACGACAACCGCCAACCATTGAAGTGCCAATTTCCTCGTGAAATTGGTCGGAGCCAGCGCCTAGACGCCAGCAAGGTACCAAATCAAACATCCTATGTATGTTTATTTGTTATTATTGTTATGTATTGACCGTTCCCGGTACAAAATTTTGAAATCTTCCGCTGCGCCCCGGGAGCGGGATCCGGATCCGCCGCTACGCCAACATCTTAATCATAGGAATAGTCCTATTTCTTAGCTTACGGTTTTCTTTAGCCAAAATCCTTTCTGGAATTTCTTCATAAGACAAATCTGATAATAGCTGGATAGGCTCATATCTGTGTACATGCGAAGGATTCGCAACGTATTTTCTAAGTGCTGAAATGTGAAACACATTGTGAACAGCTGACAATTTTGGAGGTAACGCTAAACGATAAGCTAATGTCCCGATTCTTTCCAAAATCTGAAGTGGTCCAATAAATCTGCGACTTAATTTTCCTTTCCTCCCGAATCGCATAACACCTTTCATTGGTGCTATCTTCAAAAATACATGATGGTAACGCTAAACGATAAGCTAATGTCCCGATTCTTTCCAAAATCTGAAGTGGTCCAATAAATCTGCGACTTAATTTTCCTTTCCTCCCGAATCGCATAACACCTTTCATTGGTGCTATCTTCAAAAATACATGATCTCCTACTTCAAAATTCAGATCTCTGCGGTGGCTATCTGCATAGCTCTTTTGTCTACTTTGTGCAGTCTTCATTAGATCACGTATTCTTTTAATTGCTACAGCAGTCTGTTCTACAATATCAGGTCCTAGTTCCGTTCTTTCACCTACATCATCCCAATGTATCCGTGATCTACATTTTCTACTATACAGAGCTTCGTATGGTGCCATTTCTATTGAAGCTTGGTAACTATTGTTATAAGCAAACTCAACTAATGGTAACTTGGTATCCCAACTTTCTGCATAGTCGAGAACACACGCACGTAACAGATCCTCCAGTATTTGAATAACTCTTTCTGATTGTCCATCTGTTTGAGGATGGAACGCTGTACTGAAGGTTAACTTAGTTCCCAAAGCTTTATGTAGGCTTATCCAGAATCTAGAAGTAAATCTAGGATCTCTGTCTGATACTATAGAACTTGGAATTTCATGAAGTCTGACTATTTCCTTAACATACAATTCAGCATATTTATTCAAATCGTATGTCGTCTTAACAGGTAAGAAATGTGCAGACTTGGTTAATCTGTCAATGATAACCCAAATAGCATTGTATCCATGGACGGTTCTTGGTAATCCTACAACGAAGTCCATCGCTATATCATTCCATTTCCATACTGGTATAGGGAGAGGCTTTAACATACCAGCTGGTCTCTGCTGCTCTGCTTTAACTTGTTGGCACGTTAGACATTTGGCAACGAAATTACAAATATCTCGTTTCATTCCTGGCCACCAAAACAAATGTTGTAAATCTTTATACATCTTTGTTCCTCCTTGGTGAATTGAATACGGTGTGTTGTGAGCTTCATTCATTATCTCATTGCGCAAATCAGATGTGCACGGTACCCACAACCTATTTGATATTTCACAATTCCTTCTTCTAACGTATAAAGATTTCCTCCTCTGTCTTCATCCTGCTTCTTCCACTTTTGCAGCTGATCAGCCCTTGCTTGACCCTTTCGAATTCGATCTTTCAAATTAGACTGGATCGTAAGTACTGATAACCTAGCAGCATTCTCCTTCGTAATTATTCCCAATTCAAATATGTCAATCTCCAATGCTAAAGGAATCTGAACTGAGATCTGAGCTAAACCCACGTTCCTTCTACTTAACGCATCTGCTACTACGTTAGCTTTACCTGGGTGATAGCTGATCACACAATCATAGTCTTTAACCAGTTCGAGCCATCTCATTTGTCTCATGTTCAGATCTTTCTGGGTAAAGAAATACTTAAGGCTCTTGTGATCAGTAAAAATTTCACATTTTTCTCCATAAAGATAATGTCTCCAGATCTTTAATGCGAAAACCACTGCTGCTAATTCTAGGTCATGCGTAGGATAATTTCTCTCGTGAACCTTCAGCTGTCTGGAAGCATAAGCTATCACCTTCTTGTCTTGCATCAAAACAGCTCCTAGACCTATTTTCGACGCATCAGTATAAATTACAAAGTTTCCTTTCTCTGTTGGTAAAGTCAAAACAGGAGCTTCTATTAATGCCATTTTCAACTTCTCAAAATTTGACTGGCATTCTGGGGTCCAATCGTACTTAGCATTCTTTTTAATCAAGGCTGTTAGAGGAACAACTATCTTAGAAAAATCCCTCTATAAACCTTCTGTAATATCCTGCAAGTCCTAAGAATACGAACCTCTGTTACACTATTAGGTACAGGCCATTCTCGAACATCTTCAACCTTAGAAGGATCTACTTCTATTCCATTCTTTGAAATAATATGACCCAAAAATACAATTTTTTCGATCCAAAATTCGCATTTACTAAACTTAGCAAACAATTTCTTAGTTCTTAAAATCTGAAGAACTTCTCTAAGATGTTCTACGTGTTCACGTATGCTTTTAGAGTAAATTAGAATATCGTCTATAAACACGATCACAAATCTATCCAGAAAAGGTTGGAATACTCTATTCATTAAATCCATAAACACTGATGGCGCATTATTTACCCCAAATGGCATAACCAAAAACTCATAATGACCATATCTTGTCCTAAAAGCCGTTTTATATACGTCTGCTTCCTTAACTCGCAGCTAGTGATAACCAGACCTAAGGTCAATCTTTGAAAACACGGCAGCTCCTCGTAGTTTATCGAATAAGTCATATATCCTAGGAAGAGGATACTTATTTCTAACTGTTAAATTATTCAATTCTCTATAATCTATACATAGACCATACTTCCATCTTTCTTCTTAACGAATAACACCGGAGCTCCCCACGACGATGTACTAGGTCTGATGAAACCTTTATCCAATAAATCTTGGATCTGTTCTTTTAACTTTTTCATTTCCTTTGGGGCAAGTCTGTAAGGAGGCTTGGAGATCGGAGCAGCTTCGGGTATTAAATCGATAGAAAATTCTAATTCACGGTCTAGGGGTAGACCTGAGATATCTTCTGGAAAGACGTCTGGAAATTCGTTCACTACTTCTACGTCTTCCAACATAACCTTCTTATCGTGTTCTATCGATAATGCACTCACTAAAACCCTTGACATCCATTTCTTAAGTACCTCTAGGCTTTCAAAGCTGATATAATCTTAGGAGTACTGTCAAATCTGTCAGCCCTGAACAAAAATGAAATACCACTGGGTATTTTAATCTTAACCGTTCTCTGCTTAAATTCTATAATGATTCCATACTTAGTTAACCAAACTATTCCCAATATTAAATCAAACTCAAGCATCGGCAATACTATCAAATCTGCGTAGACAATATTCCCCTGTAGCTTAAGCTCTATGTTGCTAATAATATGATTTGGTCACTATACTTTCTCCCGAAGGAATCTGAACACAATAACCTACTTCTACTACTTTTGGTTGCACTGATAAATTCTTCGCAAATTTTTCTGATACAAATGAATGGGTTGCACCAGAATCTAGCAATGCTAGCGTAGACATACTAGAAACAACGATATTACCAGTCATAACCGTCGTATCTGTTGGAGCTTGTTCTGCAGAGATGGGTTGAGCAGCTATTGGTCCTTTCCCCTGAGACCCTTGTTGATTATAATTTTGTTTCTTATTTTGTCTACGGTCCTTCTGCTGGAAGGCTTGTCTTTTCATCTGTCTCTCATCCTCTATTGCTTTCCAGTCTTGCTCTGCCCGCAGAGCCTTGTTCACAGCTGCTCTATAATCTACTGGCTCAGCCAGTCTAACATCGTGTTTAATCATGGGCTTCAACCCATTAATAAAGTGTCGAAGCTTGACTTCTGCATTGTTCCCAATCAATGGAACGAAATAGCAGCCTCTTTCAAATTTTTGGATATAATCCCGCATAGGCATCCCTTCCTACTTCAGAGTTAGAAACTCACTCTGCAATTCCTCTCTTACATCAACTGTAAAGTACTGTTCAAAAAATACCCTCTTAAACTCCTCCCAGGTGAGCATCTCCAAGTCAACCGTTAACTTGGCTCCTTCCCACCATATCATTTCATCTCCTCTCAGCATGTAAATCGCACACCGAGGTCTTTCCAATTCTGTCAGATGTAAATACTCGAATATTACTTCCATGGACTTGATCCAGCTTTCAGCTATTAGAGGATCAGTAGAACCAGTAAACTCCTGAGGTCTCTGTCTCCTGAACTTTTCTTGTGGATCCTCTCGGCTAACTATTCTCCCCGAGGATTGACCATTCCCTTGGGTGGTTTGGTCAACCAATCGTTCTAACAGCTGAGCCATGCTAGTTAAAACAGGATTCACTCCTTCTGACTCACTTCTCCATCTGAAATACCTCTTCTACCTCTACCTCGTCCTGCCATATCTGAAAGGGTAGCCCAAATCCACCACAATTCTATTATGAGAGATTACATTATGCTAGAACATGAAACAAACTCACAAATTTAGAAGCGGCTGGAGAGAGCTGTTCCAACTGGAAATGTGTTTATCTCAAGAACCATGCTCTGATACAAACTGTAACGACCCGACTTTTCATAATAACATTTTAGAAGTTTGGGGTTCGAATTAGTGGAACTAAAAATCTCAATATGGGTTACGCGGCAAGTCGCTACTAAAATTTTGGACTAAATTGCAAATAAATGAAACTCATGAACAACGAAGAGAATCAGCTGATGGTATATAAAACGCGAAACTAAATACTCAGCTGAACACAATAACGTAGTGCGGAACTGGAACAACATCTGATAGGAATTTGAAATAAAATTGTTTACATCTTTAAACAAGAAGGTTATATAGATTTCTACAGAAATAAGGGAACTAGAAATCTGTTATCATACAAAAACTATAATTAAAATTTCTGTATATAAACATCTGAAATGAATCAAAAGAACTGGTTGTCCACGATAAACACAACTTTCCGATCAGCCACTCTCCATCCAGCTCCTTACTGTTTATCACCTGCACTCAATGAAAACTAGTGAGCCTAGTGTTCAACAGGTAAAATCTGGGGATATCAAAAGCACATAACACAAGCAAATGACATCTGATACATAACTTGAATCTGAATAGCTTAAGAATAATTAAGCTGAATAACATAACTACAATATCTGAAACACATGAAAGAATAAGCATAAACGTTCTGAAATCATTTTCTTTACTTCTAATTAAAGAAGCATCTTTAAACTTTTTTTAGAGATGTGATTAAAATCACACTTGCGCTCTTCTTTCTTTTCTAAAATTATGACAAAGAAACTTGTACTGATGGAACTATTTTGACAGATCCTGATTAAGTTTTGAATTACACAAAACCTGTTATTGTGTTTCTAACAATTTTACTTGAGTGTACAGATTCTAGCTATCGAAGAAGATGATGAACAGTCGAAGAATCTGTCCAGCCGATGGTTCGCAATATAAACAATCAGCAGTTGGTTTGGTGTTCATGGAATCGGCAGCTGGATTAGTAATGGAGACGTCCAAAGTTGATTCAGCTGTTCGTAATCAGGCGGAGGCCAAGTTTAACCAGCTGGAGCACAATAATCCAGCTGGAACGATGACAACCAGCTGCTAGCGCTAAAGAGAAAAGATGAATCAGCTGGTACATGTATTGAGAGGTCTGCTGGAGAGATAAATCGAAGAAGAAGATTCCAATTATAAGTACTGTTGATGAATCTATTAACAGTTGCTATTCAAGAAGCTAAGAAGAGTCGCAAGATGGAGCTGGAACGAAGAAGATCAGCAGGAAGCTATTGTCAATCAGCAGTTGAGAAGATGCGCAAGTTATGGAATCAGCTGTGATGACATCAGCCTTGATGTCATCACAATCAGCAGTTGGCAATCAGCAGATGAAAGAGAAGACGCAAAGAGATGAAAGCGATGTCGTGCTGAATGCTGGAACGATGACAACCAGACTGCTAGCGCTAAAGAGAAAAGATGAATCAGCTGGTACATGTATTGAGAGGTCTGCTGGAGAGATAAATCGAAGAAGAAGATTCCAATTATAAGTACTGTTGATGAATCTATTAACAGTTGCTATTCAAGAAGCTAAGAAGAGTCGCAAGATGGAGCTGGAACGAAGAAGATCAGCAGGAAGCTATTGTCAATCAGCAGTTGAGAAGATGCGCAAGTTATGGAATCAGCTGTGATGACATCAGCCTTGATGTCATCACAATCAGCAGTTGGCAATCAGCAGATGAAGAGAAGCGCAAGAGATGAAGCGATGTCGTGCTGAAGAATCAGCAGATGGATTAGCGTTGATGACGTCATCGGTGACGTCATCATATTCAGCAGATGGTTTGAGAGAGCAGTCGCAAGAATCAGCAGGTATCTTGTACATCCAGACGCAAGAGAGAAGCGACGTTGTAGAGACTAAACCAGTCGCGAGCAACAGTATCCAGTCGCAGGAAATCCAGGCGCAAATAATCGTAGAAGTAGAAAAGCGCAGCAGTTGAAGAATGGATCAGCAGCGAAGCAGTTGACAATTTACGAAGAGTTATCAAAGCTGGATGTCAACTGCTGAGCTCAATTCAAATGGCGAAAACGACAAGAAGCCTGCAAAAGAAAAGGACGCAAGTACTATTCCCTGTCGGTACTTTACAAGACACATTTCAAACGGGAAGAAGTTGTGTCCAACGGGATTAATTCAAGCAGAGGCTTATATACTTCAAGAGCGCCATTGAAGAAGAACATGGGAAGAGGTTGGTGTCACTGTGAGGCTGTCGCAGAAAACAAGTTAATTGCACAGTGCACCAGCAGAGGGAAAAATGAAAAGAAAGACGAAGCAATAGACCGCCATTAGAGAGGAGCTTTCACGAGAGTCGATTGCTAAGTCTAGATTAGCTTGTTAGAGCTTTTCCCTAGTGTGTGAGAAAAACAGAGAGTTTGAGAGCTTCATTGTATCAATCTCACACACAGAGATTCATTCACACTTTATTGGTGAATGAATCTCAAAACGTTTTACAGTTCCCGTCCAAGCACGATGACGTAAAACTCATGTGTATGTAGTTAGTCACACAGTTGAGGCTGGTGTGCATTTGTGGAGTCTAGGAGTTCTCACAGCTGCTGGTTGTGGGATTGGGTCTGTACACAAGTTGTAAGATCAAATCTTCTAGTGGATCCTTCCGAGGTGGAAGAAGGGGAGATGTAGGACATTGAAGTCCGAACTTCCAGAAACAAATATGCTGTATCGTGTTCTTTATTCATTCAGTTCAACATTTACTTCAGCATGTCACGCATAACAAATCAGCACTTGCCTTTCAGCTTAGCATCGCATACACTGTTAGCACACAAGCACATTGCAAGTCTCGAACAGATTTATGTTGTACATAAATCTGTTTGAGTTGTTTTAAAATATAGGATTCAGTTCTGGTATTTTCCGCATGATTTTTAAATCATACCAGATCTGTCTCCGGTGCTCTTCCTTGTGTAATTTTAGTTGTTCAAGAACATCGAGCTATTGCAGCTCCAAGCAGCGCTGAAAATTTAATTGCTCATTTTAAACAGCGGCTGCTAGTTTCCTTTGAAAAATAGGGACCATCATGTACATTTGGTCCAATTCGCTTGATCAAACTCCTGATATCAGTCTTAGCATAAAGCTCATAGTGAAGGGGTATACAGATCCGTCAATCCGTAATCCTGATCCTTCCTATTTGAAAGGGCACACGGTTCGTCAGCCGCGCACTCACCTTTCCTCTGGGGACCATTTGTTGCCAAAGTCATAACTTAAAACTTTTCATAAACATAACCTTTCTGCTCTTTCTTTTATTTCTAAAATATGTTTTCTTTTCTTTCTTGTACGATTTACTGGTTTTCTGTTTGTTCAATGATGTTCTGGAACACTTTGAGAATTCTCTGTAATAATTGCGAAGATGAAAACTGAATAAAATCACTACTTGAATCTGTCAATTGAATCGAATAGATCTTTCGAATTGAAGCGGAAATGAATAAGGAATCTGATTATGGAATTTTGCTATCAGTTGTAAAAGAACAGGGAAATGAACAGGTAACATCTGACTGCACATAACGTTACAAGGAAGAAGAAACAATTCAGCTGTCAGCTGGTCAAATCAGACGTCAACGTTGTTTAAACGAAGGAACTCAGCTGTTGGTAAAACGAAATACTTCATATGTCAGTTGGTCAACTCAGTAGTCAACACAACTTAACAAAGAGATTCAGACGTTGGCAAACCAACATCTGAACACCAACTAAAACAACATCTGAATACAAAGTACGGTAACAGCTTAATATAATTAACGCGACAGCTGAATCAAACGAATGCAACAGCTGAACACAAACTAATGCAACAGCTGAACACCACACTTAGAATTTATTCAACAAGGAAAATCAGATGTGGTTTAAGAACCTGATTTCATACTTCACCATGAGAATAAACATGAACGATGAAGGTTTACTTTGTCTGAAGAAATCAAAATATCTCAAGAAGTTTCTGGAAATGGATCGAATAAGCTACTTGTAAGCTACTTCGAAGAAATATCTTTAGAATACTCAAGAAAATACTGGACGAACATCATCAAACCATATTCTAAAATCTTTCTGGATCAAAATACAGTAAACACGTACCTTTGTAAAAACAAAGCATGAACATACTTTCATATGAAGAACAGTCGTAGCTATCTTCCAATATTTAAAACACATAAACATGCATACAGAACTGAATATATTCTTTCATGAGTGAGAAAGAAATAGAGTTTACTTGCCTGAATTCTTTAACACAATCACAGCGGAAGTCCAGCAAATTACGTACGCACCGTTCGTCTCCTTCAAAAACTTTGAAAGGTTTTTGCTCGGTTTCTTTATAGAGAGCACCGCTTGTTTTTAGAAAGTATTTTAGTTTGTAAATAATGATGCATGATGCGGCTAACACCCTATATATATGAATTTTAAGATGCCTAAGAAAGAAACACGATTTATCAATATGCAAAAGAAATTATTTTAAAAGCGCTACTCTATTTAAAAATAAAGTCTGATGCACAAATGAAACCGAGATATTTTAGTTAAAAAGAAGGATTCAATTGGCTTGCAATAATCGACTAAAAAGCTGCTGCAATTGCATTCTAACATCTGAAAATCTATTCATGAGAACAGAAGTCTGACTAAAGCATAAAGCTAACAGTTGAATCTCAACATAACACAAAGTAACAGCTGATGTTACGCACAAGACTGAGACTCAAATCAATATATGATGAAAGCTGATTTCACGTATCCTAAAAAGCTGAAATTCAATTGAAGTTGAATAATATAGCATTTGAATGTAATCCCTCAAATCTCATAATTTTCTAATTGTGGCCATAAAATGGTCTGGGCGTTACAACTGGAGATTCTAAGTTGCTCACAGACATAAAATCCAGCAATGGACCTAAGATCACCTTTGGTGACAACTCAAACAGTAATATCGTAGGTAAGGGTAAGCTTACCCATGGTAAAATTACTGTCAACAATGTTCTTCTTGTTGAGAACTTATGCTAAAATCTGATAAGCATAAGTCAATTGTGTGACAGTAACTATTCTGTTAAATTTTAGAAGCACACGTGCACTGTTCTTAATTCGGAGGGTCTGACTGTACTGTTAGAGTAGGTGCCCAACTAGCCAACTTGTGGCGTGTAGGCTCTTGTTGACTCTATGTAATATGATATTTATTTATGAAATTCGTATTCTTTTATGGCATTCTTTATCTTCATTATTATGATTACAATTGTTGGATAACGACCTTGAATGCACTATAGTGTATGTTAGATGTGATAGTGGATTTGATGGCTATCATGAAACACATCTAATAGTCAATGTGTATTCTAAACCTGTTCCTGTTCGATTGGGTCATCCAAAAGAGTATAAGGACCGTCCGAGCTTGAGACTAGCATCTACGATGTAAAGTACCACGTTTAATTGGTAGGAAATATAGTGACGTTCTAAGCATGCAGATGGATAGTGACCTGGTGGTCTATCGAACTACCATCGTTCGGACTTTCCAAGTGGTTACCATTTGTCGAGTTGATTAAGTCCGATGTCTTGGTTGTATAGATTAGTCCTTATTACTCGAAACATCATTGAGACTCTACATGATAGGTGCCTCACTTTGACCCATTTACCGACTCAGTTGGGGTCATCAGGTGGCGGGGTTGGGTGAGGTCCCGATGCATGTAGGAGTCGATGCTTCGTTGTCGAGGATTCACCGCTCGTCCTTGTGCATGGATATCCTATGCTATCTGAGGAGATAATAGTGTGACAAATCTCTGGCCAGAGTACTAGATGTATTTTAGATAAATGGGTTTATCTAGTAACACATGCGATGTCACTATTTGATCTCCAAGATGTATGCATGGTTGTTGGATCTCTAGCGACTCTATTTATCAATGGTCGTTGATCTGATCGGGATATTTGAGTTGAAAGGACCGTACTATATGCTAACCATGACCGAATGGTTTTTGCAAGCACTATCAGTGATACCTAGGGGATCATGGGGTGATGTTGCTAGACGCTTTACCATGATTCGATGGGTAAGTCCGAAAATGTGTTTTTAGAGTCACAAATGTTGTGAGCCCACGGCTAGTCGTATCCCTGAACCATTGAGGGTCACACAAGTACTGGTTTCCGAATTCACATACGGATATGATACTCAAAGTGTTGAGTATAGTAGGAGGAAGGCTGGGAGTATGACTTCCTAAAAGTATCTAAGGGAGTATGACTTCCATATTTAGCTAATGAGAGTAAACTTGTCATATTTAGATATAGTGGTCCGAAAATTTGATTTTGCATCATAATGATCAGTTTTGTAAAGTGAGCACATTGGTGATATCTGATCATCGATCGGGATTATGATGAGACCACAATCGAGGGAGTCAAAAGGAATGTTCATAGTTTGACTTGAACCGAATGCTCACTGTTCGAGTTGAACCGAATGCTCACTGTTCGAGTTGAACCGAATGTTCACAGTTTGAGTTGAACCGAATGTTCACTGTTTTGTTCAAATCAAACTCTATCCCTCAATATATAAATATGGCAATGAGGAGACATTTTCAATAGAGAGAAAGAAAAACACCAAAAGCTATTCAGCAAACTCCTCCCCTCTTCCTTCTTCCCTCGACGACGCCGTCGCAGCCCACCGCCGTCGCCACCGCCGCCCGCCGCTGCCGGAATTTGTTCCAACCGTGTCGGCGAGGAGATTCCGTCCATGAAATTTTCGTCGGTTTTCTAGTGCAAACAGGCGAAGGAGTTGAGATTCTGGTCGTGGACCGTATTAGGCGTCGATCCATCCATTCAACCGTCGAAGTGGCAATTCCCTCATGGAATTGGTCGGAGCCAGGCGCCTAGACTCCATCGAGGTACCTTCTGAACATTCTATGAATGTTTTGATTATTGTATAGGTGTATTGACCGTTCCCGGGCTCCAATTTTTAAATTCTTCCGCTGCGACCCGGGAGCGGGATCCGGATCCACCGCTGCACCAACATGTACTAGTTGGTTATCAATCTGGTAACACATAAAAAGTGACTGGTCAGACCAACCACAAAAAGATTAAACATGTCTAGTAGCCGACTCTTCAAAGAGTTGGTTATGGCATCATCGGATGAATCATTTGAATTTCAAAAGTATTGCCAATTTGAGTAAACATGAGTTGGTTGATGGCCTGCGCAAGCTAATTTTCAAAAGATAAGATTTGATCTGCCTCTCAGCTGGGTAAACATATCAAATCTTCTTTCAAAAATAAAGGCAGCAACAAAACCTCTCGTAAGCTGAATCTTTTACACATGGATCTTTTTGGTCCACTACCCATAACCAGCTTAGGGGGGAATGAATTATACCCTTGTTATAGTAGATGATTTTTCAAAATTCACTTGGGTATTATTTTTTAAATCTAAAGATCAAACTGCCGATCAGTTGATCAAGCTCTTAAAACGTCTTAAAAATGAGCAATCTTGTAATGTCAGCTGGATTAGGAGTGATAGAGGAACATAGTTTTTAAATTTAAAATCTCCTCCTTTTGGATGATATTGGAATCAAACATGAGTTGTATGCAGCAAGAACACCTCAGCAAAATGGGTTGGCTGAGCGTTGAAACCGAACTTTAAAAGAAGCTGCCAAAACTATGATGCTGAGTCCGGTATTTCAAATAATTTGGCTGAGGCAGTCAATACAACTTGCTATACTCAAAACAGATCGATGATAAACAAGCAACATGGAGTCACTCTTATGAGATCTGGAATGGCAAGAAACCTGATATCTCTTATTTCAGGGTGTTTGGATGCAAGTGTTTCACCCATATCAATGGTAAAATGTATTTACGAGCCTTTGATATAAGATCTGATGCAGGTATTTTTCTGGGATACTCAGCTGTTAGCAGAGCTTATAGATTATTCAACAACAGGACGCTGACAGTAGAAGAATCGGCTCATGTGGTGTTTGATGAGACCAGCTTTCGATCATCATCAGCTTCGAAGTTAAACGATCTATGCACTCGTCTGGAATCCACCCATCTGGATGAATCAAGTGATGACGAGGAGCAACCTAGATGGCATGCTGATGACCAGCACGATTTGGACAGATCATTTACCAACGTTGATATTCCAGCTGTAGAACAAGCTGGTTCAGATCTTGATCCAGCTGGTGAAGAACATGCCCGGCCTGATGAACATGCTATAACAAGCGGTACATCAACTAATAGTATCACAATGGATCCAGCAAGGACGCAGGGGGAACAAAACAACCGTCTACTTCACTTGGACCAGGTTTTCGGTGCAATAAAAATCATCCACCCGAGCTGGTCATGGGTAATCCTAATGCACCGGTTAGGACACGAGGACAGATGATAAAAGAATACTTTAATTCTGCTTTCATATCACATATAAGAAATAGAAGAAGCCTTAGCTGACCCAAGATGGATAAACGCTATGCAAGAGGAGCTAAATCAATTTGAACGTACTAAAGTTTGGCATCTAGTTCCTAGACCGAATGATCAAAATGTCATAGGTACAAAATGGGTCTTTAGGAATAAACTGGATGAACAAGGAAATGCAGTTAGAAATAAAGCCAGGCTGTTAGCGCAAGGATATAGGCAAGAAGAAGGCATAGACTTTGAAGAATCCTTCGCACCAGTGGCAAGATAAGAGCCATTAGAATCTTCTTGCATATGCATCATTCAAGAATTTTAAAGTTTATTATGGATGTTAAGAGTGCATTCTTGAATGGCATCTTGAACGAGGAAGTGTATGTTACACAACCTCCTGGCTTCGTAGATCATACCAGACCAGATCATGTATACAATCTAGATAAAGCGTTGTATTGTCTGAAACAAGCTCCAAGAGCTTGGTATGACACTTTGTCCAAATTACTCATTGACCATGACTTTACTATTGGCTCTATCGACAAGACACTATTCAAATTTGTGAAAGTGACCATATCTTGCTCGTACAAATTTTTTGATGATATCATATTTGGATCAACTAACAATAAACTTGCGACAGATTTTCTAAGTTGATGCATGACAAATTTGAGATGAGCATGATGGGGGAGTTGACATTTTTCCTAGGTTTGCAAGTTAAACATCTTGAAGATGGAATTTTCATCAATCAAGCAAAGTATAACAAGGAACTTCTGAAGAAGTTTTGGATGGAAAATTGTTCTTCAACAGCTACTCCAATGGGTACCTCTATCAAGCTGGACAAAGATGAAGCTGGAACTGCCGTTGAATTGACAGTTTTTCCTAGGTTTGCAAGTTAAACATCTTGAAGATGGAATTTTCATCAATCAAGCAAAGTATAACAAGGAACTTCTGAAGAAGTTTTGGATGGAAAATTGTTCTTCAACAGCTACTCCAATGGGTACCTCTATCAAGCTGGACAAAGATGAAGCTGGAACTGCCGTTGAGGTAACCATGTGTCGTGGGATGATTGGTTCGATGCTATACCTCACAGCAAGCAGAGCATATATAATATTCTCGCTCTGTATGTGTGCTAGGTTTCAAGATGATCCAAACAGTCTCACCACATGGCTGTTAAACACATTCTCAAATATTTAAAAAGGCACGCAGAATGTGGGTCTTTGGCATCCCAAAGACTTCAGCTTGAATTTAATTGGTTACAGTGATGCAGGGTGTAAGATTTATAGCAAGCACAAGTGGAACTTATAAATTTCTGGGTGATAGGCTTATTTCATGGTATAGCAAGAAACAGACATCAATTGCTACGTCCACCTCTGTGGCATAATACCTTGCAGCTGGTAGTTGTTGCTCTCAAAAGCTATGGATTCAACAACAACTTCGGGACTATGGCATTGATGCACACGAAGTTCCTATCTTCAGTAACAACACTAGTGCGATTGTGATCACTCAGAACTCTGTACTGCATTCCAGAACAAAGCACATTGACATACGACATCACTTCATTTGAAACCATGTACACAAGAAGGACGTCCGGGTGGAGCATGTGCCAACGAATCAGCAAGTAGCTGATATCTTCACCAAACCTCTGCCACGCTAAGTTTTCTTACTTTAGAAACATTTTAGGTCTCCTTGACATGTCGTGATTGTGTTCTGTATGCATAAATTCAGGGATAACATAATAAGTCAAACAGATAACAAAACAGTCTGCTGGTTGTCTAAGAGCTGGTATGTGATCTGGACCAGCTCGGGACACGTACAGTGTGATGTTATCATGGGGTTTGTCTTATTAGTTTCCACGCTGGTATATAAAATTGAACGGTCGAGGTCGGGGTATTTCTGAAACGTTTTTAAATCGGACGGTCATCTTTATGGAATTTCAAAAATCTTTTAAATAAGATTATGACACGTGTCCAGTAAAAACCCTTCTCTCTCCACGATCGTACATATATTGTTTACTTTACCTTTTACCATATGCTTTCAAATAATTTTCGCGCAATCTTACTCTCTTGAAACTGACGCTATGGTACTCTCGTGAAATAGTCCATGTTCTCTCAAATTTCCAAATCTTTTACTATCATATATAGCCTCTTATCTTTTCGTGAATACTTTGCAGGTGGAATTTGTATCTGTGCTCGCTATGGAGCACATCGGGATGACTCGTATCTTTGAATCTCTGGAAGATACCGGGCTGAAAGGATTCTTGGAAGGTACCACCTCTGTATTTGAAAATGTTGTCACTGAGTTCTTTGTAAATGCAAAAGTCATAGCAGGGACGATTGTTAGTTCCGTTTGTAATCGGAAGTTGGTTATAACTGAGGATGTGTTCTCTACAACGTTTCGACTACCAACTGAGGGAATGACTGGATTTCTGGATATCCCTAAAGACACAGTGATGGAAATGCATAGTAGGATTTCGGCAACTGATGTGCCGTTCAAGACAACAAGAAAGAAAAGGGAGATGAAGGTTGAATATCATTTGTTGCACGATATCATCGCAAAGTCGCTATGCGCAAAAGCAGGATCCTTTGACACAGTTACAAGTGAAAAGTTTGAATTAATGGTTATTATTCTGCTGGGTTGACAGTCAACTGGGGTAAAATTTTGTTCCGAGTTTTGTTGGGTATGGTGAACAATCCAAAGAAGCAATCTCAAGGATTTGCGGTGCAGGTCAGTATCTTGTTGACAAACCTATTAAAGGCTGATCTTGGAGAATCAGTCAAATTGCACCCTCAAAAAATGCTGACCAAAGCTGTGCAAACATACATCAAGAAAAATTTGGAAATTAAGCCAGCTGGTGAGTCCAGCAAGCAAACGGAGGACACCGCCAGTAATACTGAGGGCGGTGAGTCCCAGACAGCACAGCTAGTGTAGAAAGAGAAGGATGTGAACAAAACTAAGAAGAAAATATCAACAGAGGCAGAACCAACAAAGAAGAAGAAGAAGTCGGAAGATCCCTACTGTGGATGCTGGAAGAAGGAATGCTCCAGCGGATCCCTCGTCTGAGAAATTAGACTTGGATTCGAGCCCGCAGGGAGGGAGAAAGAAACACGATGGCACTAAGAGGAAGCAAATAGTTGAAATCTCTGATTCAGAGTCCATTTCTTGACCACTCACGAATCTTGCGAATAAAAAGAGGACTCATAGGCCCAAGATACAACAGCGGTCGATTGCTGACAAGGGTGATTCCCAGCCTTGTCCGATACCAGACGTACTCGCTGGTGGTGCAGAGATTTCTGGTGATGAGCACGTTGATGATGGCCCAGGACGGCATGAGAGAACGGACTCTGATTAGGATGTACAAAGAGTTGGTGACGATCTGTATGAAGAGAATCTGGAGTATGATACTCAGATGGACCACATAGGTCAAAATGAAGTTGCTTCTACTACTGCTCAGGACGGGCCCAGAATGTTTACTGATGGATGTCCCGAAGTAGAAACTTTTGAGATTGCGGACTGGGTCGATAACAGAACCAAGAAGGAAACTAACAATATTGAGAGGGCATTGTACGATCTGGTCACGAGCTCCCAGCTCCGCTGACCATGATGTACACTGGGCAAGGTATCTTCGCACCTATTCGGATTCCAGAAATCAACTGGGTAACTCATTTTTTGCCTCAGATTGCTCCTTCGGATAAAGGAAAAGGGAAGCTGGAGGAGGTCGCCAGACCCAATCATGTTGAGGAGCAAAGGCAAATAGTGCTACATTCTGCGTGGGACGATGTATGCGCACGAATGGACACCTTTGATGAATGGATGCATTTCCGAAAGGAGGTACGGATAAAAGACGTTTCATCTTTTGATCATTTGACTCAATTGAAGAACAAATGTTGCGTTGGGCGGAGACAGACCAAGTCTCAAAATTGTTTGAGCGACGATCGCTCATCATGTTCAAGCTCTATGACTAGAAGTGCAAAAGAGCGTTGCAGTGCACGTTGCTAATTTCAAGCCAACAGAGCCTTCTGTGAATCATGACTACATGTGCATTCGGTTTCTCAGTAAGGAGCTTCGAGAAATTGCAGGCCTACACAGAGCTCAACGAATACTCGTTGGTCTTCCTATTGAAGCTCCGGAAGCTTCAATAGTAGGTGATGATGTTGGCTCAAACACCCTACAGCTTACTTCGTCTTCTATATCCCAATCACAAATTCCAGCTCTTGAATTTTCCACTCAGAAAGAACAGGAGCAGGCGATAAACAGGAAATTAGCTCAACAGGATGAGCGCATTGAAGAAATTTTCCGGACCGTGGAAAATGTGGATGGCACAGAGACTGATAGCGAGCAGGGCAACTGGATCCTGATGAACAGCATCTGGATCAAGGTCATGAGCACCAGGATGAGGCACCAATTCCACAACAGGAGCTTCAGGCTCAAGAAAAAGACCAGCTGGATACTGAGGATACTCAACTGACCCTGGAGCACCAGGCTCAGGGTGAACAAGAACATGTACAGCTGAATTCTTTGACTGAGAAACAAGTCCAACTGGGTTCTGGTAGCGATCCCACTTTGATTGTGGACCCATCTGTATATCTTGTGGATACTGTACAAGATCCAGAATCTCATACCATTTTTAATGAGCATGATACGGACCATCAGGGTCTCTCTCCCTCAAATCTCCGGATGGTTGCCTACACTGCGGATAGTGAAGAAAACACCCACTTATCTTCCTCGACACTTCCGAATCTTCTCACACCGGCTCTCAATGCATGATTATCTCTAGTCCCCCTCAAGCCCTCATGATAATTCCAAGCTAGTTGAAATGGACAAACCTGTTGCTTCAATTGATTCAAGGATGATGTATATGGAGTCCAATCTGACCTCTTTGGACTCAAGGACGCTCTCTATAGATTTGAAAATGCATTCTATGGAGTCTAAACTTTGCTCTATGGGTTCCCATATTGAGCAGTTGATGGATACTCAGACATCTTTGAAGCTAGACTTTGGACGCCACAAGCATATAGTTTATGACAAGGTGAATCAACTGGCCGGAAACGTTACATCTTCCCAAACTGCATTAGAAACCAGCATTATTTGTCAGCTTGCTGGACAGCAACACCAGCTGACCACTGATCTTGATATGGTCAAATTGCAGCTTGCCGAACTAGTTGAGCATTTTAAGCGGGTTGGTGATGCCAAAAAGGGGGAGTGGCCAGAGTAGTCCAGTAGACGGATCCAGTAGACCGGGAGGGGAAGGGACGAGCGGTGGAAAAAGTAGTATACGTGATAGAGGACCAAGCTCAAGAGGAGAAAGAGGACCAAGTCCAGGAAGATATAGATCGGGTGAAGATAGTGAAAGTGAAACGAACCAGACTCTAGAAATTATTTTTTTAAAACGTTTGCGGAAAAACATAAACTGAAAGTGTGACTCGTTCCTTTAAAACAATTTTTAAACCGTCACTTTAAAACATAATCAAATAAATATCTTAAATCATAAATGCAAACGTAATTCAACCGTAATTCAACCATACTGTTTGAAAATCATACTGCGAAAAAGTGCTGAAAATGAAAAAGTTAAAACCAACATACTAAAAGTGTATCATAACAAAAGATAACATCGCTGCAGTCATTGGGTACTGCTGTAGCAGGCGCTCAGAGGTCCTCACCGCTAGTTGGGGTATACTCAGCAGGGTCATCACCTGTACCATTTAAACCTAGTGAGCCTAGAGGCTCAGCATGCTCTATCTTGTATCATAACAAAGTACATACTAATAAAGTCGCATGCAAGCACATACTTGTAAAAAATAACGTTAAAACATGAATGCATGCATGGTCTTAAAACATTGCTTTGTACATTTCATATCATACATAATATATCACATACATAAGACATGACATAGCGTAGCATGAAAAACATTGCTTCCTCAACTAGCCGATGGTTTGAACATAATTCTCCCACTTTGGACCACTACTAGCCCTCCCTAGGACCACCATGAACAACCTAGATGCGAGCCATCCCATGAGCAGCTCCTCAACCGAAACAATGCAAGAAACAATCGAAAATATAATGGAATTTCATGAGTTGTGCATGGATCATGAACAAAGGTGCATAGATCTGAAATAAACACATATAATTCATGCATATTTTCATTAAAACAGATTAAAATGGCCTAAATGGTGAGAAAAAGAAAAGATATTACATGCCTGTCTTGGAGGGAGTATAGATCTGTGAGTTACCGACGTGTCGGATGCGAGATCGGGACCGGACCGCCTTTGGATCACCAAGAACTGAAATTTTGAAAGCTTTGTGTGCTTGAGGGGAGGAGGGGACGGCTGCTAGAGTTGGAGGCTAGGTTTAGAGTGATTCAATTTTGTTTGGAAAATTATGGGGTGACAAGTTTGACCCCTATAGTTTAATTAAGAAAAGAAAAGGTATTATTACATGCTTACCCCTCACTTAAAATTCCAAGTTAATTAAAACTCTAAACCAAGCTTTTAAAAATTCTAATTTTCGAAATAAAGGCCCTCTCAAATTTTAAAGCACCTTAAAATCCAATAAAACAGCCCGTATAGGCAAAAAACGTGTTCCCCTAAAAAATAATAATAAAAGCCCCAAATTATCGGAAATAGTTGCTTAAAATAATAAATTTATTCTTAAAAATCTAAAATTATTTTTATTTCCGGCCGTCCATAGTCTCGTCCACGCGTCCGTAACTCAAATAGGCTGACCAACAAGAGATGTATACCATGCAACATAAAATCATAATTAAATCACATAAAATGGCATGTAATCATCTAAAATCATTCTCCCCTAGTCATGCACTCATTTCTACGTATCAGGAATTTCTAGGCGTTACAGAAAGATTTAAGTTCAGTAAATGGTTCTAGAGCAAGGGTGATTTTTTATTTGTTTTTGGACAAAGTTATTTAGAGTTAACCTTCTCATTGCAAATTGGTTAAATGTTTTATAGAAATCTCTTTTTACGACCAAGGTTTTGTCATAACCAAAAAGGGGGATATTGTTAGGATAAATTTCAGAAGTTTTGGTGATGAAAAATAGACGAGAAAATAAAGACCACAAAAGAGATAAATTGGACCAAAGTGACAAGATGGGGACGAAGCTTACTACGTGGGACATAGAAAGCAGATCGGAATAGAGTCAAGCCGGTCAAGGAAAAACCAGCTCAGAGCATTGAGGACAAACCAGCAAAGGAAGTTTGGTCAAGATGGATCAGGATATCAAGATGTGCTGGTTTTCAGGACAAACCATCTCAGGAATTTAAGGTTTGCTGATAGATCAACTGGATACCAAGCCTTGCAAATACCAGTTCAAAGACGCCTAGCCAGATAAATTGAGAAAGATCGGAGATCTTAAAGCACTGAATCGAAAAACAAGAAACCAGTGGTTTACGGCTTTGAGAACAGCTCGCAAATAACAAGACCAGCTGGAGTGATGAGTAACCAGCTGGAAGACCAGTTAAGAAAACCAGCTCAAAGCAGCTCAACTTTCTGGAACCAGATCGGGAGGCCAGCTAAGTTAAAGGCAACTTAGCAACTTGTATTTTGGAATGTTTGAATCTACCTAAAACTTGATTTGAAACATTCGACATCTCTGCAGTGATGTGTAGTCGTTGAAACTACTTTGAGCTAAAATCAGATACGCAGAGATACGGTACAAACTGAATACGGCACAGAGTTGCTAAAAAGGGCAATGCATTTATTAGAACTGTACTTTCATAGTACATGCATTTGAGGCGTTGCAAGAGATTCAATTTGGATGCATACAACGTGGCTACTGGCTACATTTATTATCGTTGAATTCCAAAGAGTATATCTAGAGGAGAAGAGCAGCTATGAAGGACGAAGCAACAGACAACAATCAATTGAAAGCACAAGCTAACTAAACCTTCACAAGCACAAGCAGAGTTCATCTATAACCAGCTTATACAAGTGACACATGCACATATTGCTTACTTCATTTTCTGTGTCACAAACTCTTCTATTACACACTCTGTATCATTGAGCATTTGTTGTAAAGCATAAACAGAGAGTGTCGAAGTTCTATAGTAGCACGACCAGCTTAGAGCTGAGACTGTTGTATTGCGAACCAGATCGTGGGTCTGTGTTTTATTGGTTGTTTGCTAGGAGTTCTCGTGGCTGCTGGTTGCGGGAGTGGGTTTGTACAAAGAGTTGTATAAATCAAAGCCTTCTAGTGTAAACCTTCCCACCGAGGAAGAAGAGGAGAGTAGGAGAATTTGCTCCGAACTTCCAGAAACAAATCTCTCGTCTCTACAAATTTTACATTCACGCACTTGATTAAATTGTTTAGCTGATTGAATCGTTTTCATTCCGCATAAGAATCATTTTATTAGACGAGACAACAGTTGACACTGAGAACATTCTTAGTTGGTAACTTGGCTGGAAGTTTGCTTCAAAGCTGTAAAACCTTTCGAAATAATTTTCAAACAAAACTCAGCAAAGGAGTTCATTCACCCCCCCTCTAAACTCCCGAGCTTGCTTTTCGATCCTAACTGTAACGCCCAGAATTTTTATAGTCCACAATTAGAAAGTTATGAGATTTGAGGGATTACATTGTTATGCTATTTTTATTCAACCCTTATTTCGGTTGAGTTTCAAGTTTCAAATTTTGTACTATTTAGCTTCCTCATTTAAAAGCTAAATTCAGATTTCATGTTTACAAGATATCAGCCTTTATTATGGTTTAGATTGATATTAAGATAACTAGAATGCAAACTTCAGCGGGTGTTTAGCTAATCACTGCAAGCCAATCGAATCCTTTGTTTTTAATTAAAATCGTTTGGTTTCCATGTACATCATTTTCATTTTAAAACAGAGTACGCTTTTAGAAGATTTTGGCATATTGATTTAAATGCGTTTCTCTCTAGGCATTTACAAATCATATATATATAGGATGTTAGCTGCTTCATGTATCATTATCTTCAAATCAAATTACTTTTAAGCGGTGCTCTCTCTCAAGAAACCGAACAAAAGACTTTTAAAGTTTTTCGAAGGAGACGATCGGAGTGTTAGTGGTTGGCTGGATTTCTACTGTGGTTGTGTTAAAGAATTCAGGTAAGTAAACTCTGTTTCTTGCTCACTCAGTGAAAGCATATATTCAGTTATGTTTGCATGACTATATGCGAAATTTTAAAGAAAAGGAAGATAGATACGACTGTTCTTCAAAATCAGAAAGTTCATGCTCTGTTTTTATGAACAAGTATGTTTACTGTATTTTGATCCAGAAATGTTTTAGAAAATGGTTTGATGATGTTCTCTAGTAGTTCCTTGAGTTTTCTAAAGTTTATCTCTTTGAAGTAGCTTACAAGTAGCATATTCGATCACTTTCCAGAAATTTCTTGAGATATTTTGCTAACTTCAGATGAAGGAAACCATCGGTGATGGTGATCGCTTTTGTGAGTAAGTATGAGATCTGGTTCTTATACCATCGCTGAAGTTCAACGATAAACAGATTTCTAAGAGTTCTGTTTATGCGTTAAGTTAAGTTCAGATCCCTATTGTCATATGTGTTGGAGAACCGTGGCGGATCCGGATCCCGTCTCCCGGCGAGGCAGCGGAAGAACAAAATTAGGCCGGGAAACGTTCAATACAATTCAATAATAACACAATATGAACCATTCATAGGGTGTTTAGTCAGTTACCTTGCTGGCGTCTAGGCGCCTGGCTCCGACCAGTTTCACGAGGAAACCGGCACTTCACGGTAAGCGGCGGTAGATTACGCCAATCAGGTCCACGACCGGAAGGGAGACTCCTTCGTCAGCCTGCACTAGAAGGCCTGACGAGATCAGCACGGACGGAAACTCCTCAAAAAGTTGGCCGGAACAAATTCCGGCGAGGGGCGGCGACGCGGCGGCGCAAAGGCGGCGGCGGCGGAGGATTTTGAGAGAGGAGGGGCGGCCGAGAGGTGTGCTAGGGTTAGGGTTTAAGTGTAATCAAGTGTTTTGATTAAAGTCTCCAAGTCTACATTAAGTAGACTAGTGATAAACTTGGACCGGCCCAACGGGCCCGGGTCCAACGTATGAACATTCGGTTCATCCCTATCACCGTGACTTCATCGTAACTCCGATCGCCGATCAGATCAGATCGATCGACTCAGTTTCCAAAACTGAATACTATGATCTGAAAAACCATTTTTCAGAACCCCAGTGCAAAATGACCGTTTTGCCCCTCAACAGCGGGAAATCACGATTTGACCCCTGTTGACTTTTAGGAAGTCTCACTCCCCAAAATCCTCCTCAAGTGCTCAACACATTGAGCTTAGTTTCCGTGCGGGAATCTCGAATCCAGTACTTGTGTGACCCTCAATGGTTCAGGGATACAGCTAGCCATGGGCCCACAAACATTGTGGCTCCGGAATCACAATTCCGGACTTGCCCATCGGATCATGGTAAGAGCGTCTAGCAACATCGCCCCATGATCCCCTAGGTATCACTGATAGTGCTTTCAAGAACCAGTTGGTCGTGGTTAGCATACAGTACGGTCCTTTCAATCTATATATCCCGATCAGATCAACGACCATTGGTAAATCGAGGGTCGCTATAGATCCGATAGCTATGCATACATCTTGGAGATCGAATAGTGATATCGCGAGTGTAACTAGGTAAACCCATTTACCTAAAACTTCTAGTACTCTGGCCAGAGATTTATACACTATTATCCCCTCAGATAGCATAGGATATCCACGCATGTTTGCGAGCGGTGAATCCTCGACAACGATGCATCGACTCCTACATGCATCGGGGTCTCACCCAATCCTGCTGCCTAATGACCCCAAGTGAGTCGGAAAACGAGTCAAAGTGAGACGCCTATCATGTAGAGTCTCAATGACGTTTCGAGTCGTGAGGACTAATCAGTACAACCAAGACCTCGGACTTATCCACTCAACAAATGGTAACCACTTGGAAAGTTCGAACGAGGGTAGTTCGATAGATCACCAGGTCACTATCTATCTGCATGCTCAGAACATCACAATGTTCCCTACCAATGAAACATGGTACTTCGCATCGCAGATACTAGTCTCAAGCTCGGGCGGCCTTATCCTCATTTTGACGGCCCAATCGACTAGGAACTAATTCAGAATACACAGTGACTATTAGATGTGTTTCATGATAGCCGTCATACCCACTATCACATCTAACATAAACTATAGTACATTCTAGGTCTTTACTCAACGCAATTGTTAATCATCATACAACACAATGAAAGTAAAGAATGCCATAAACAAATGCGAATATCATATATAAAGATTATCATATACAAGAGTCTATAAATCCACACGCCACAAGTTGGCTAGTTGGGAATCTACTCTAACAATCTCCCACTTGCCCTAAAGCCAACTACTCATCAGACGCAGTCCCATTGTTTCGCGATGTTTTTCAAACAACGGTCCTGGCAAGGGCTTCATAAGTGGATCAGCAACGTTGTCCGCAGAGGCGACTCTCTCAACTGCTATGTCACCTCTAGCCACAATATCCCGGATTATGTGGTATTTCCTCAGTATATGTTTGGATCTTTGGTGAGACCTAGGCTCATTTGCTTGCACAACGGCACCCGTGTTGTTGCAGTACACCGGGACTGGACCAACTCCATTAGGAATGACGCCCAACTCTTGGACGAAAATTCCTTATCCAAACTGCCTCCTTAGCAGCAGCTGATGCTGCGATGTACTCAGCCGCAGTGGTTGAATCCGCGATGGTGTCTTGCTTGGAACTCTTCCAAGAGACAGCACCACCATTGAGCATGAATACAAATCCAGAGGTTGACTTCGAATCATCCACGTCACACTGGAAGCTAGAATCAGTGTAGCCTTCCAGTTTCAGTTCACCACCCCCATAGACCATGAACATATTCTTAGTCCTTCGCAAGTACTTAAGAATATCCTTCACAGCCTTCCAATGCAATTGGCTGGGGTTGGCCTGGTAGCGGCTCGTGACACTCAGAGCATATGCGACATCCGGTCTAGTGGAGATCATGCCATACATAATACTACCGATTGCCGAGGCATATGGCACACGTGTCATACTCTCTATCTCCTCATCAGTCTTCGGACACATAGACTTAGATAGAGTGACCCCGTGGCACATAGGTAGGTGTCCTCTCTTGGACTCTTCCATAGAGAACCTCTTAAGTATGGTATCGATGTAGGTAGCTTGGGTGAGTCCGAGCATCCGTTTAGATCTATCCCGATAGATCTGTATTCCAAGAATATACGATGCTTCACCCATGTCCTTCATCGAAAATCTACTAGACAACCATACTTTAGTTGACTGCAGCATTCCTACGTCATTCCCAATGAGTAGAATGTCATCAACATAAAGTACGAGGAACGTCACAGCGCTTTTAACTACCTTCTTATATACACATGGCTCCTCGGGATTCTTGATGAAACCAAATTCCTTAATTGTTTCATCGAATCTCAGGTTCCAACTTCGCGATGCTTGTTTGAGACCGTAGATCGATCACTGAAACTTGCATACCTTATGCTAGCTTCCAACAGATGTGAAACCCTCAGGCTGCGTCATATAGATCTCTTCCTTAATGTTTCCATTAAGGAACGCAGTTTTCACATCCATTTTCCATATCTCATAGTCGTACCATGCGGCTATGGCTAACAAGATTCTAATTGACTTGAACATTGCGACTGGCGAGAAGGTTTCATCATAGTCAACACCTTGCCTTTGAGTGTAACCTTTCGCGACCAGTCGTGCCTTGTAGGTCATTACCTTACCATCAGACCCAAGTTTCCTCTTGTATACCCATTTACACCCAATAGGGATAATTCCTTCGGGAGGATTAACAAGAGTCCAAACTTGGTTAGCATGCATTGATTCAAACTCAGACTGCATTGCTTCAAGCCACAAATTAGAATAAACATCGGAAATTGCCTCCTTGAAAGTTCTTGGATCAGATCCAACAACTTGATCACCTTGATCATCTTCAAGGAGAAAATCATATCTCTCAGGAGCCCTAGGAACCCTTTCGGATCTCCTAGGTGCGACCATTTCTGGTACTGGCTCTAGAGGCGCAGGAGATTCACTTGGTACTTCAGTTGGTTCTCGAACTTCTTCGAGTTCTACTATCTTGCCTTTTCTATCAAGTAGAAATTCCCTTTCCATAAAGGTGGCATTCCTAGAAACAAACACTTTTGTTTCACTGGGATAGTAGAAGTAGTATCCAATGGAATTCTTTGGATACCCAATGAAGTAGCATAAGATGGATCTCGTATCCAGCTTATCTCCCACTGTCTGCTTCACGTAAGCAGGACATCCTCAAATCCTCATGTATGAGTATTTGGGTGGTTTGCCCATCCATATCTCATATGGAGTCTTATCCACTGCCTTGGTGTGGACATTGTTCAACAACATTACCGCAGTTTCGAGCGCATAGCCCCAAAACGAGGTAGGAAGTTCAGTGAAGCTCATCATAGATCGAACCATGTCCAACAAGGTCCGATTACGACGCTCCGCTACACCATTGAGCTGTGGTGTGGCCGGAGGGGTCCACTGTGCGAGAATCCCATTCTCTTCATAGAAACAAACACTTTTGTTTCGCTCGGATAGTAGAAGTAGTATTCAATGGAATTCTTTGGATACGCAATGAAGTAGCATAAGATGGATCTCGTATCCAGCTTATCTCCCACTGTCTGCTTCACGTAAGCAGGACATCCCCAAATCCTCATGTATGAGTACTTGGGTGGTTTGCCCATCCATATCTCATATGGAGTCTTGTCCACTGCCTTGGTGTGGACATTGTTCAACAACATTACCGCCGTTTCGAGCGCATAGCCCCAAAACGAGGTAAGAAGTTCAGTGAAGCTCATCATAGATCGAACCATGTCCAACAAGGTCCGATTACGACGCTCTGCTACACCATTGAGCTGTGGTGTGGCCGGAGGGGTCCACTGTGCGAGAATCCCATTCTCTTTCAGATAGTCTTGAAATTCAGCACTTAAGTATTCACCACCTCGATCGGATCGAAGTGCTTTAATATTTTTGCCTAATTGATTTTCTACTTCAGCCTTGAATTCTTTGAACATTTCAAATGATTCAGACTTGTGCTTCATCAAGTACAAGTACCCATACCTAGAGTAATCATCGGTAAAGGTGATGAAGTATGTGTGACCGTATTTAGTACCAATACTAAATGGACCACACACATCAGTATGGATCAAATCCAATAGGCTTTGAGCATGCTCACCCTTGCCATTGAAGGGTTTCTTAGTCATATTTCCCTTAAGACAAGATTCACAAGTTGGTAGGGAGTTAATGTCTGACATATCAAACATGTCACTCCTAACTAACTTGTTCATCCTACTTAGAGAAATATGACCTAGCCTAGCGTGCCAAAGTTGTGCTGGGTTCAAGTTATTGTGTTTCCGTTTAATCGTTGTTGTATGTGCTTCGACATCACGAGTTGGAACGTCTTTTAATTTTAAGGTGTATAAATCGTTTTTGCGTTCCCCAATTCCGATTAAACATTCATTCTTGTAAATATTGCAAATAGAATTGGCAAACATACAAGAATATCCATCACTATCAAGCATAGAAACAGAAATAATGTTCTTTATTAATTCGGGAACAAATAAAACGTTTCTCAATAACAACTTAAAATCAGAAGACAGAAATAAATAAGCATCTCCTATAGCTACTGCAGCAACTCTTGCTCCATTGCCAAGCCTCAAGTGGGTCTCACCCTCTCTAAGACGTCGGCTTCTTGTCATTACCCGCAAATCATTGCAGATATGAGATCCACATCCGGTATCAAGTACCCAAGAAGTCGAACTAAGAGATATATTTATTTCGATATAGAACATACCTTTCCAGTTCGCAACTGCTCGAGATACTCCTTGCAGTTCCTCCTCTAATGCCCAGGCTTGTGGCAGTGGTGGCAAACATCCTCACTCTTGTTTGGCTTGGAAGCCTTTGCCTTTGGCTTCTTGGTGGGCTTTTCCTCCTTCGCAGGGGCAGAACGCTTCTTGCCCTTGCGTCTGGGCCCTTCTTCGCAGAAGAGCCCATAAGGAGGACGGGTTTGTCCTTCTTTATGGTTCCTTCAAACACTACAAGCATGTTAACCACATCTTCAAGGGTGGCTGCCAGCTTGTTCATGTTGAAGTTGACCACAAAGGGGTCAAATGCAGCGGGTAGTGAGAGAAGAAGTACATCCACAGACAGCTCGTGTGGAAGTGTGATATCAAGGCCCGACAGCTTTTCAACGAGCCCAATCATACCAACCCCATGCTCGCGGACCGAAGTCCCATCGCGCATGCGGCTCGTCATAAGCTCCTTGACAGCCGTGAACCTCTCATGTCGAGAGTTCTCCCATACAGTTCTTTGAGATGAAAAAGTATGTCAGCATCATACTTTGTCTTCTCAAAGCGCCGTTGCATTTCATTGGACATCGACGCCATCACATAGCATCGAGCTTTAACCTCATCGTCCCACCATTGTTTAAGCGTAACCAGCTCCTCAGGGCTGATATCGACAGGGGCTTCCTTCGGAGGGCACTTCTCTATCGTATAAAGAAGTTTCTCCGAAGCCAACACAAGGTTGAGGTTGCGGAGCCAGTCTTGGTAGTTCAGACCGGTGAACTTGTTGCTATCAAGTATAACAGCGAGTGGGTTTTTGAACGAAGGCATTATATAAACAGTTATACTGAAAGAAAACAGACAATCATCACTAACTGTATATAAAATAATCGCTAAGACATAAAACAAGGTCGTTAAGTTTTATGAATTACCCTCCCACTATTTTAACGATTTCACCACCCTCTAATGAAATCGAGAAAGCAAGTTTCTTTAGTAGGTACACGGAGCCCAATCAAGCGATCATGGACCCGAATAATATCAGTCATCCATGACCCCCAAAAGGTAGTTTCCGATTGCAACGGTGCAACCTCCATGTATTCACCTCACGTCCAGTAAGGGCCCAATAATATGACGCCGTTTACTATCACGTGTCAAGATGACCCATCAATGTTGAGTCGTGAAGGACGGTCCCCTTAACGTCCCCAATAATATGAGCCAATGTTAAAGGAAGTTCCAACCGAACTCACAACGAGTGTCAATGGCGTGGATAGCTTTCCGGCATACATGACCCCCTCAATAATATGAGTCGTGCCATGTATACGGGTAGCATCGGCGTACACCCATTGTTGATGGAAGGTAGGGAAATTTAAACAAATTTAAATTCCCTTTAGTTTATCGAATAAACATTTATCTTGATATTAGTTTTAAATCGTATTTAAAACGAGGGATTTTATTTTTGAAAATTTGGTCTCATGCAGTATATTTTAAATCATATTTAAAACATGCGGATTCAACTAACTATATATCATATATATATAAACATTGGAATGATCGATCGCGAGAGCTATGCGATCCGTGGTTGCCAGCCACGGACCTGGGTCCAATCCTAGGGGTAATGCAACATGCAATGCAATCCTATTATAATGCTTCCGGTTTTACAGATCTTCGGTCTTCAATATCTTTGATCGTCATTGTCCACCGTCTTCGGATGTCCTCCCACTAAATCTAGTAATTTAAATTTAAATATACCATGACATACAAGGGATACATTTATCAAGGGGTGGGAACGGGCCACAAACAGGCCCACTTCAAATGATAATCAAAATATATTACAAACCGAAATCATACAAAACCTATCGCATACACCTAACAAATTGGGCACGACTCTCGATCATCCCAATCATGCAGATAATCTAATTAACATGCATAAATTAAATAATCCAATTATTTATCGCAAAATCATATTTTAATCATAAAATCGCATTTTATAATAAAATCGCATTTTGTCGATAAAATCAAAATTTAATCAACAAAATCATATTTAATT
>KV011194.1:3239-16764 GCA_001598015.1 Dorcoceras hygrometricum | reverse complement strand
CGGCGGGCGCCCCCCCGCCAATATAGCGTGCAGCGCATGGCCGCATGCTGCCGCGCCAAGCGCGGCGTCTTCCAGCGCCATCGTGCGCCATCGCATGGCGCACCGCCGCGACCAACGCGCAACATCTTGCGCACGGGCTGCCGGCCAGCGTCTAGCCATCACGCAAAACATCAAGCGGAGCAGCGGCCAACGATTGGCCGTGATGCACAACCAGCGCGCATCTCCTGCACGATCATCGACCGGCCAGCAATCGTGACACGGCGCCCAGCGAACGCCAGCCATGCGCGGCCAGCGCGCATGTACCGCGTGCGTTCATGCGCGCGGTGGGGCGCCGCCTTGCGCGGTGACGCCGCGGCGGTTCCAGCCCAAAATATCTTGTTTGATCTGAAAAATCGAGATTTAGATACAATAAGGCAGCAATTGTATTGATCAGATCCGAGCCTTGGCTCTGATACCACTATTGGAGAACCGTGGTGGATCCGGATCCCGTCACCCGGCGAGGCAGCGGAAGAACAAAATTAGGCCGGGAAACGTTCAATACAATTCAATAATAACACAATATGAACCATTCATAGGGTTTCTGGCGTCTAGGCGCCTGGCTCCGACCAGTTTCACGAGGAAACCGGCACTTCACGGTAAGCGGCGGTAGATTACGTCAATCAGGTCCACGACCGGAAGGGAGACTCCTTCGTCAGCCTGCACTAGAAGGCCTGACAAGATCAGCATGGACGGAAACTCCTCGAAAAGTTGGCCGGAACAAATTCCGGCGAGGGGCGGCGACGCGGCGGCGCAAAGGCGGCGGCGGCGGCTTTTGAGAGAGGAGGGGGCGGTCGAGAGGTGTGCTAGGGTTAGGGTTTAAGTGTAATCAAGTGTTTTGATTAAAGTCTCCAAGTCTACATTAAGTAGACTAGTGATAAACTTGGACCGGCCCAACGGGACCGGGTCCAACGTATGAACATTCGGTTCATCCCTATCACCGTGACTTCATCGTAACTCCGATCGCTGATAAGATCGGACAGATCGACTCAGTTTCCAAAACTGAATACTATGATCTGAAAAACCATTTTTCAGAACCCCAGTGCAAAATGACCGTTTTGCCCCTCAACAGCGGGAAATCACGATTTGACCCCTGTTGACTTTTAGGAAGTCGCACTCCCCAAAATCCTCCTCAAGTGCTCAAAACATTGAGCTTAGTTTCCGTGCGGGAATCTCGAATCCAGTACTTGTGTGACCCTCATGGTTCAGGGATACAGCTATCCGTGGGCCCACAACCATTGTGGCTCCGGAATCATAATTCCGGACTTGCCCATCGGATCATGGTAAGAGCGTCTAGCAACATCGCCCCATGATCCCCTAGGTATCACTGATAGTGCCTTCAAGAACCAGTTGGTCGTGGTTAGCGTACATTACGGTCCTTTCAATCCATATATCCCGATCAGATCAACGACCATTGGTAAATCGAGGGTCGCTATAGATCCGATAGCTATGCATACATCTTGGAGATCGAATAGAGACATCGCGAGTGTAACTAGGTAAACCCATTTACCTAAAACACTTATAGTACTCTGGCCAGAGATTTATACACTATTATCCTCTCAGATAGCATAGGATATCCACGCATGTCTGTGAGCGGTGAATCCTCGACAACGATGCATCGACTCCTACATGCATCGGGGTCTCACCCAATCCCGCCACCTAATGACCCCAAGTGAGTCGGCAAACGAGTCAAAGTGAGACGCCTATCATGTAGAATCTCAATGACGTTTCGAGTCGTGAGGACTAATCAGTACAACCAAGACCTCGGACTTATCCACTCGACAAATGGTAACCACTTGGAAATTCCAAACGAGGGTAGTTCGATAGATCACCAGGTCACTATCTATCTGCATGCTCAGAACATCACAATGTTCCCTACCAATGAAACATGGTACTTCGCATCGCAGATACTAGTCTCAAGCTCGGGCGGCCTTATCCTCATTTTGACGGCCCAGTCGACTAGGAACTATTCCAAACGAGGGTAGTTCGATAGATCACCAGGTCACTATCTATCTGCATGCTCAGAACATCACAATGTTCCCTACCAATGAAACATGGTACTTCGCATCGCAGATACTAGTCTCAAGCTCGGGCGGCCTTATCCTCATTTTGACGGCCCAGTCGACTAGGAACTAATTCAGAATACACAGTGACTATTAGATGTGTTTCATGATAGCCGTCATACCCACTATCACATCTAACATACACTATAGTGCATTCTAGGTCTTTACTCAACGCAATTGTTAATCATCATACAACACAATGAAAGTAAAGAATGCCATAAACAAATGCGAATATCATATATAAAGATTGTCATATACAAGAGTCTATAAACCCACACGCCACAAGTTGGCTAGTTGGGCATCTACTCTAACAATATGACGTCTGAAGGTGGTCAGATTTCTATCGTTGATCGTTAACATCTGAACGTATTAATAAAATTTCTTCTAGTTGAATTGATCGGTCCAGTTGTATGACATCTGAACTACTTCATTTAAAATTTTGTTGACTTCTAAGTTGACCAGTGACATCTGATTTACTCGTTTAGTTGGGTAACATCTGATGACGTCATGTATAAGTTGCGTTGACATCTGGTTTACCAGCATAAATCTGATTTGTTTCTTCTTCGTTGAGACATTTATGTCCAATTCGATTTAATCCTTTATTCCTTCATTATGTCTTCAATTGATACAGGAAGCACATATTTGAATTTTCTTTTTCATTTCCACTTCAATTCGAAAGAATTATCCGATCCAATTGACAGATTCAAGTAGTATTTTTATTCAGTTTTCATCTTCGCAAGCATTTCAGAGAATCCTTATACAGTTCCAGAACATCATTTAACAAACAAAATCCAGTAAATCGTACTAAGAGAAAAGGAAAACAGGTTTACAAAAGAAAAGAAAAAGCAGAAAGATTATGTTTATGAATGTTTTAAGTTATGACAACGAAGAGGGTCCCCAGAGGAAGGGTGAGTGCGCGGCTGATGAACCGTGTGCCCTTTCAAATAGGAAGGATCGGGATTACGGATTGACGGATCAGTATACCCCTTCAACCATGAGCTTTATGCTAATACTGATATCAGGAGTTTGATCAAACGAATTGGACCAAATGTTTAAGTGTTGTCATAATTTCAGAAAATGAATGAAGAGCGCAAGTGTGATTTTAATCACAGCTCTGCAGAAAAGTTTAAAGCTGCTTCGTTTACAAAGTACAATAAATGTTTTCAGAACTGATTCATGTTTCATGCTTTCGTAATTATTCAGATTCCTCAGTTTTATACTTTGCTTAATTATTGTTAAGTGTACTCAGATCTCAGTTGTATCAGATACCGTTTGCTTTTATCTGTATGTCTTCGATATCCCAGATTTTACCTGCTGGGCCTTTGGCTCACTAGTTTTCATTGAGTGCAGGTATTGAGAAAATAAGAGCTGGAGGGAGATGAACAGAAAGGAAGGAAGTTTTTTATCATGGACACCAGATTTCATTGCTCCTTTCTGTTTCAGATTTTCTTGTACAGAAACTTTAGTTTTAGTATTTTGTTTGAACCAGATTTCTAGTTCGATTGTTTTGTAGAAATCTGTACAGACTTCATGCTTGAAATTTCCACTTATGACATTATCAGATCTCTCCCATTTCCGCGTATGACATTATTATTCAGATGTGTAGAATTTCCGCGCCCTTTATAGTTCACGTCTGATTTCTCTTATTGTTTAAGGGTTGAATTTATTTGCACTTTAGCCCAGAAAATTTAATAACGACTGGTTCATCATTTAGAATAGAAATTTTTGGATCTTTCAATTCGAACCCCAAAACTTCTACATTACATTCAGAAAATTCCGGTCGTTACAGTTGGTATCAGAGCATGGTCCTTGAGATAAACACACTTCCAGTCTGAGTAGATCTCTCCAGCCACTTCTAAATTTGTGAGTTTTAATTCATGTTCTAGCATAAAGTAATCTCTCGTAATAGAATTGTGGTGGTTTTGGGTTACGTTTACAGAAATGGCAGGTCGAGGTAGAGGAAGAAGAAGTTATACAGAAGGGGACAGTGAATCTGAGGGAATGAACCTTGTCCTCAACAGCATAGCTCAACTATTAGAACGGTTAGTTGACCAAACCACTAATGGGAATGTTCAGTCGTCGAGTAGGATAGTTAACAGAGAGGATCCTCAGGAGAAGTTCAGGAGGCAGCGACCTCAGGAGTTTTTCGGCACTACTGATCCTCTATTAGCAGAAGGTTGGATTAAGTCATTAGAAGTTATATTTGAGTACTTACATCTGACAGACTTGGAGAGACCTCGGTGTGCAATATATATGCTACGAGGAGATGCAATGATTTGGTGGGAGGGAGCCAAGTTAACAGTAGACTTGGAAATGCTCACCTGGGAAGAATTTAAAAGGGTTTTCTTTGAGCAATATTTTACTGTAGATGTGAGAGAACAGTTGCAGAGTGAGTTTTTAACTCTTAAGCAAGAAGGGATGGCGATGCGGGACTATATCCGCAAATTCGAGAGGGGATGTTACTTTGTTCCACTGATTGGGACAAATACGGAAGCCAAGCTTCGCCATTTCAATCAACGGGTTGAAGACCATGATTAAACATGATGTTAGATTGGCAGAACCCGTGGATTACAGAGCGGCTGTGAATAAAGCTCTACGGGCAGAACAAGACTGGAAAGCAATCGATGATGAGAGGTAGTTAAAGAGACAAGCCTTCCAGCAAAATGATCGAGAAAGTTCAAGAAACAAAACAGCAATCAGCAAGAGTCGCAAGGGAAAGGGCCGATTGCTGCTCAATCTATATCTGATGTTCCAAATAATGGGAATAGGCCTCCTTGTCCTACTTTTAAGAAGAATCACGCGGGCTAGTGTCGTTTTGGCCAGAACGTGTGTTATACCTGTGGCAAGCCAGGCCATATGTCAAGGCATTGTTCCCAGAAGCAGCAACTCATCACCAGTAGGGCATATGTGATGACCGCTGAAGAAGCTCCAACAGATGCCACCATGGTGACTGGTAAGATTTCCGTCGCCAACATGTCTACAGTAGCATTGTTAGATTCTGGTGCAACTCATTCATTTGTGTCAGATAAATTTTCTAAGAAATTGCCTATTAAACCAGAAGAAGTTGAAGTAGGATATTGTGTTCAGATTCCTGCGGAAGATAGTATAGTAACCAACCTTGTTGTTCGAAATATAGAACTTAAGTTGCAAGGGAATATTGTTTTTGCAGATTTAATAGTATTGCCGATGCTTGAGTTTGACTTGATATTGGGAATAGATTGGTTAACAAAGTATGAAACTGTCATAAATTTTAAACAGAGATCTTTTGAAATTAGGATGCCTGACGGGAGTTCATTTGTGTTCAAGGCTGACAGATATGATAGTATTCCTAAGCTAGTATCAGCTTTGAAAGCTCAACGTTATTTAAGAAATGGATGTCAGGGATTCTTGATAAACACTTTATCGATAGAACCAGAAAAGAAAATCAGATTTGAGGACGTAGAAATTGTAAAGGAATTTCCAGATGTCTTCCCAGCAGATGTCTCATGCTTACCCCCAAATCGGGAATTAGAATTCACTATCGATTTAGTGCCAGAAGCCGCTCCAATTTCTAAACCTCCGTACAGACTTGCTCCTAAGGAAATGAAAGAGCTGAAAGAGCATATCCAAGATTTATTGGATAAATGTTTTATCAGACCCAGCACTTCGCCATGGGGAGCACCAGTGCTGTTCGTGAAGAAGAAGGACGGTAGTATGCGCTTGTGTATTGATTATAGATAATTGAATAAATTAACTATTAAAAATAAGTATCCTCTCCCTAGGACAGATGATTTATTCGATCAGCTACGAGGAGCTGCAGTGTTTTCAAAGATAGACCTAAGGTCTGGATATCATCAGCTTCGAGTAAAAGAAACAGACGTATACAAAACAGCTTTTAGGACCAGATATGGCCATTATGAATTTTAGTTATGCCCTTTGGTGTAACTAATGCGCCATCAGTTTTTATGGACTTAATGAATAGAGTATTCCAACCTTTTCTAGACAGATTTGTCATCGTATTCATAGATGATATACTTATTTATTCGAAGAACAGAAGTGGACACGAAGAACACCTTAGAGAAATCTTGCAGATTTTAAGAAATAGACATTTATTTGCTAAGTTTAGCAAATGTGAGTTCTGGATCGAAAAAGTTGTATTTTTGGGTCATATTATTTCGAAGAATGGAATAGAAGTAGATCCTTCTAAGGTAGAATCTGTTCGGGATTGGCCTATACCTAAGAGTGTAACAGAAATCCGAAGTTTCTTAGGACTTGCAGGTTATTATCGAAGGTTTATAGAAGGATTTTCAAAGATCGATGTTCCATTAACAGCTTTGACTAAGAAAAATGCTAAGTATGATTGGACTTTAGAAAGCCAGTCCAGCTTTGAGAAATTAAAACTTGCGTTAATCGAAGCCCCTGTTTTAACGTTACCATCTGAGAAAGGGAATTTTGTGATTTATACGGATGCATCGAAGACAGGGTTAGGAGCTGTTTTGATGCAAGAAAGAAAGGTGATTGCTTACGCTTCTAGACAGCTGAAGATTCACAAGAAGAATTATCCTACGCATGATCTAGAATTAGCAGCAGTGGTTTTCGCATTAAAGATCTGGAGACACTATCTTTATGGGGAGAAATGCGAAATTTTTACAGACCATAAAAGCCTTAAGTATTTCTTTACCCAGAAAGAGCTAAACATGAGACAAAGGAGATGGCTCGAACTGGTTAAAGATTATGACTGTGTAATCAGCTATCACCCCGGTAAAGCTAACTTAGTAGCAGATGCGTTAAGTAGAAGAAACGTGGGGTTAGCGTAGATCTCAGTTCAGATCCCACTAGCGTTAGAGATCAACAGATTTGAAATGGGGATAGTTAAAAAGGAAAATGCTGCTAAGTTGTCAGTTCTTACGATCCAATCAACGATAAAGGATAGGATTAAAGAGGGTCAGGCGAAGGACGATCAACTTCAGAAATGGAAGAAACAAGACGAAAACAGAGGAGCAAATTTGTACACAGTGGATGAAGGAATTGTGAAATACCAAGGTTGGTTGTGGGTACGCACAGATAATTTGTGCAATGAGATTATGAATGAAGCCCATAACTCACCGTATTCAATTCACCCAGGAGGAACAAAGATGTTTAAGGATTTGCAAGCTCTGTTTTGGTGGCCAGGGATGAAGCGTGACATCTGTAGATTCGTCGCTGAATGTTTAACATGCCAGCAAGTTAAAGCAGAACACCAGAGACCTGCTGGAATGTTGAAACCACTTCCTATACCCATATGGAAATGGGACAATATAGCGATGGATTTCATTGTAGGATTACCCAGAATAGTTCAAGGATACAACGCAATTTGGGTTATCATTGATAGATTAACTAAGTCTGCACATTTCCTACCCGTTAAAACAACGTACGATTTGAGTAAATATGAAGAATTATACATTAAGGAAATAGTCAGACTTCACGGAATTCCAAGTTCTATGGTATCATATAGAGATCCCAGATTTACTTCGAGATTCTGGAAAAGCCTACACCAAACCTTAGGAACGAAATTAACCTTCAGTACAGCGTTCCATCCACAGACTGATGGACAATCAGAAAGAGTAATCCAAATACGGGAGGATCTGTTACGGGCTAGTGTTCTTGACTTTTCAGATAGTTGGGATTCTAAATTACCATTAATTGAATTCACCTATAACAATAGTTACCAAGCTTCGATAGAAATGGCACCATACGAAGCTTTTTATGGCATAAAATGTCGTTCGCCGATTCTTTGGGATGATATAGGTGAAAGAACGGAGATAGGACCTGATATTGTTGAACAAACTGCTGAAGCAATTAAAAGAATACGTGATCGAATGAAGACTGCTCAGAGTAGGCAGAAAATCTATGTAGACAGTCATCGTAGAGATCTGAATTCTGAAGTAGGAGATCATGTGTTCTTAAAGATTTCACCAATGAAGGGTGTTATCAGATTTGGTAGAAAGGGAAAGCTAAGTCCCAGATTTTAGGACCATTTCAGATCTTAGAAAGAATGGGACATTAGCGTATCGTTTAGCGCTACCTCCAGAGATGTCTGCTGTTCATAACGTGTTTCATATATCAGCACTTAGAAAATACATTGCGAACCCTTCGCATGTACTCAGATACGAACCCATTCAACTGTCGTCAGACTTGACTTACGAAGAAGTTCCACAACAGATTCTAGCGAAAGAAAATCGTAATTCAAGAAATAGAACTATCCCTATGATAAAAATTCAGTGGGCAAATCACACTGAAAGAGAAGCTACGTGGGAAGTCGAATCTGATATGCAGAAAATCTACCCAAATATCTTTAAGTAAGTAATTTCAGGGATGAAATTCTTTTAAGGGGGGTAGATTATAACGCCCAGACTTTTTATAGTCCACAATTAGAAAGTTATGAGATTTGAGGGATTACATTGTTATGCTATTTTTATTCAACCCTTATTTCGGTTGAGTTTCAAGTTTCAGATTTTGTACTATTTAGCTTCCTCATTTAAAAGCTAAATTCAGATTTTATGTTTACAAGATATCAGCCTTTATTATGGTTTAGATTGATATTAAGATAATTAGAATGCAAACTTCAGCGGGTGTTTAGCTAATCACTACAATCCAATCGCATCCTTTGTTTTTAATTAAAATCATTTGGTTTCCATGTACATCATTTTCATTTTAAAACTATGGTTTAGATTGATATTAAGATAATTAGAATGCAAACTTCAGCGGTGTTTAGCTAATCACTACAATCCAATCGCATCCTTTGTTTTTAATTAAAATCATTTGGTTTCCATGTACATCATTTTCATTTTAAAACAGAGTACGCTTTTAGAAGATTTTGGCATATTGATTTAAATGTGTTTCTTCTCTAGGAATTTACAAATCATATATATATAGGATGTTAGTTGCTTCATGCATCATTATCTTCAAATCAAATTGATGGTCCCAGAAATAGGATCACTAAGCAAATAGGAGTTCAGGAAGGGGGGGGGGTGTTTGCAGATGACCTGTAACCATCAAAGTCTTCTAGTGGATCCTTCCGAGGTGGAAGAAGGGGAGACGTAGGACATTGAGGTCCGAACTTCCAGAAACAAATCTGCTGTGTATCGTATTTCTTTTATTCTTTCAGCACTTGCTTTTATTCAGCACGCATACATAGATTTCAGCACTTGCATTTACTTCAGCACTTACGTTTACAGTTCAGCACTTGCACATACAGTCGAACAGATACCACATAAATCTGTTTGAAATCGTTTTAAAATATTAGGATTCAGTTCTGGTATTTTCTGCATGATTTTTAAATCATACCAGATCTGTCTCCGGTGCTCTTCTGTATTTAATGTTCAAGAACAAGAGGTATTGCACCTCCAATGTTTTAGCAGCGCGAATATTTTTAATCGCTCATTTTAAATCAGCGGCTGCTAAGTTTCCTTTGTAAACAGGGACCAACAAGTGGTATCAGAGCAGGCACATCTCAGTTATTGAACAGTTATCATTTGTGCTTTATCTTATATAATTATGTCTACCTCACAAAACAAGATTCCTTTGTTCTCCAGAGATGAATACGATGATTGGAAAATCCGCATGCAGGCGCATCTTGCTGCTATGGATGATGAAATGTGGAACATATAAGTGGACCATCGAAGATGATGTCATCGGTGATGACATCACAATCAGCAGATGAAAAGAAACCAGCAGGTGATTTTCTTAAAGGAAAATCAGCAGACAAGTTGAACCAGCAGGAGTGCTAAAAGGAAGATGACGTCAGCAGAATCAGTCGATGGATTATCAATGATGACATCAGCAGTGACATCACAATCAAAAGTTGGCTATCAGCAGTTGTGAAGAGAAGCGTAAGAGCTGGATCACAAAGATGGAATCAGCAGGAAGCTTCAGTGGAACCAGTCGAGGGGACTCAAGTTAGCGATAGAAAAACGATGTCGTTTACATAAGCTGATACGACAGCGGTTTTGCCCTCGCGCTAAAGATCCAGCAGGATGGGTTTTGCGAAGATAACCAGCACGTGCTTTACAAAGATAACAAAACGGTGTCGCTTGAATAAGTTGACACGACAACGTGTTGGACTTTCGCTAAAGATCAGTCGTTGAAGCTTGAAAAGAAATTAGTCGATGGAATATCACACATGTTGAAAAGAAACCAGCAGGTGCATTCATTCAAATGTGTTCCAGTCGCAGTTTTGCAAACGACGAAGGAAGAGCTGGTTATCAGAAAGGATTTCAGGATATCAGCCGTTGCAAGCATTCAACGCTCAAGATGGAAAGAATCAATGGCTAAAATAGAGTCGTGTAATTGCCTAAATTCAAGGGAACAAGATTTGTACTATTCTGGGAAATAGTACAATTTACAGAGGAGCGGTGTCGACTTGAATAAGTTGACACGACAACGTGTTGGACTTTCGCTAAAGATCAGTCGTTGAAGCTTGAAAAGAATTAGTCGATGGAATATCACACATGTTGAAAAGAACCAGCAGGTGCATTCATTCAAATGTGTTCCAGTCGCAGTTTTGCAAACGACGAAGGAAGAGCTGGTTATCAGAAAGGATTTCAGGATATCAGCCGTTGCAAGCATTCAACGCTCAAGATGGAAAGAATCAATGGCTAAAATAGAGTCGTGTAATTGCCTAAATTCAAGGGAACAAGATTTGTACTATTCTGGGAAATAGTACAATTTACAGAGGAGCGTTGCACGGAAATGGAAAGAAGACGACGAATTAGCCTTGACAAGCGCAGAAGAGATTTGGAATTTATCTAACGGCTATATTCGAACAGAAGCTATATATACGAGAAGATTGGAAGGAAGAGATGGACGCTTGTTGATTGAGCGAAGAGACAAAAATAGAGGGAAGATTCCTGGAGACGAAGCAGCAGACCTCCATTAGAGAGGAACGCTTATTGAGTGTCTGCTGCTGAGTCTAGATTAGCTTGTGTAGAAGCAACTTCCCGAGTGTGTGAGATTGATTTATTCGAAAGTTGTGCTTACACTGTAAATCTCACAAACAGATTCACTCGCAAATTTTGTGAGTTGAGCTAAATTGTTTAGCGAGTGAATCAAAATCTTTCCAACACAGTTCCCGTCCAAGCACGATGACGTTAAACTCTGTGTATGTAGTTAGTCACACAGTTGCGGCTGGTGTGCATTGTTGAGTCTAGGAGTCCATACAAGTGCTGCTTGTGTGGGTGGGTGTTTGCAGATGACCTGTAACCATCAAAGTCTTCTAGTGGATCCTTCCGAGGTGGAAGAAGGGGAGACGTAGGACATTGAGGTCCGAACTTCCAGAAACAAATCTGCTGTGTATCGTATTTCTTTTATTCTTTCAGCACTTGCTTTTATTCAGCACGCATACATAGATTTCAGCACTTGCATTCAGCACTTGCATTTACTTCAGCACTTGAACATACAGTCGAACAGATTTATGTGGAACATAAATCTGTTTGAAATCGTTTTAAAATATTAGGATTCGGTTCTGGTATTTTCTGCATGATTTTTAAATCATACCAGATCTATCTCCGGTGCTCTTCTGTATTTAATGTTCAAGAACAAGAGGTATTGCACCTCCAGTGTTTTAGCAGCGCGAATATTTTTAATCCCTCATTTTAAATCAGCGGCTGCTAAGTTTCCTTTGTAAACAGGTGTTAGAGTAGATGCCCAACTAGCCAACTTGTGGCGTGTGGGTTTATAGACTCTTGTATATGACAATCTTTATATATGATATTCGCATTTATTATATGGCGTTCTTTACTTTCATTGTGTGTATGATGATTTACAACTGCGTTGAGTAAAGACCTAGAATGCACTAAAGTGTATGTTAGATGTGATAGTGGGTATGACGGCTATCATGAAACACATCTAATAGTCACTGTGTATTCTGAACATGTTCCTAGTCGATTGGGCCGTCAAAATGAGGATAAGGCCGCCCGAGTTTGAGACTAGTATCTGCGATGCGAAGTACCATGTTTCATTGGTAGGGAACATTGTGATGTTCTGAGCATGCAGATATATAGTGACCTGGTGATCTATCGAACTACCCTCCTTCGGACTTTACAAGTGGTTACCATTTGTCGAGTGGATAAGTCCGAGGTCTTGGTTGTACTCATTAGTCCTCACGACTCGAAACGTCATTGAGACTTTACATGATAGGCGTCTCACTTTGACCCGTTTGCCGACTCACTTGGGGTCATAAGGCGTCGGGATTGCGTGAGACCCCGATGCATGTAGGAGTCGATGCATCATTGTCGAGGATTCACCGCTCGCAGACATGCGTGGATATCCTATGCTATCTGAGGGGATAATAGTGTATAAATCTCTGGCCAGAGTACTAGAAGTGTTTTAGGTAAATGTGTTTACCTAGTTACACTCGCGATGTCACTATTCGATCTCCAAGATGTATGCATAGCTATCGGATCTATAGCAACTCTCGATTTACCAATGGTCGTTGATCTGATCGGGATATATGGATTGAAAGGACCGTACTGTACGCTAACCACGACCAACTGGTTCTTGCAGGCACTATCAATGATACCTAGGGGATCATGGGATGATGTTGCTAGACGCTCTTACCATGATCCGATGGGCAAGCCCGGAATTGTGATTCCGGAGCCACAATGGTTGTGGACCCACGGCTAGCTGTATCCATGAACCATTGAGGGTCACACAAGTACTGGATTCGAGATTCCCGCACGGATACTCAGCTCAATGAGTTGAGCATACGAAGAGGATTTTGGGAGTGCGACTTCCTAAAAAGTCAACAGAGGTCAAATCGTGATTTGCCGATGTTGAGGGGTAAAACGGTCATTTTGCACTGGGGTTCTGAAAAATGGTTTTTCAGATCATAGTGTTCAGTTTCGGAAACTGAATCGATCGGTCCGATCTGATCGGCGATCGGAGTTACGATGAAGTCACGGTGATAGGGATGAACGTAATGTTCATGCTTTGGACCCGGGCCCGTTGGGCCGGTCCAAGACTATGACCAAGTCTATTTAATTAGACTTAACTTCATAATGACAAGAACACACTACAATCAACCCTAACCCTAGCATCATTAAGCGCCGCCCCTCCTCTCCTCATAAACCCGCCGCCGCCGCCACCCAAGCACGCCGCCGTCGCCGCCGCCACGTGCCGCCGGAAAATTGTTTCCGGCCAACTTGATGAGGAGAATCCGTCCATGCAGATCTCGTCAGGCCTTCTAGTGGGCTGACGAAGGAGTCTCGAATCCGGTCGTGGACCTGATTGACGATATCTACCGTCGCCTACCGTGAAGTGCCGTTTTCTTTACGAAATCGGTCGGAGCCAGGCACGAGTTGCCAGCAAGGTAGTCACCTAAACACCCTATGAATGTCATAGATTGTGAATTTTTTTTATCGTATTGATCGTCTCCCGGCACATGTTTTTCGTTCTTCCGCTGCCTCGCC
>KV011193.1:195154-219573 GCA_001598015.1 Dorcoceras hygrometricum | reverse complement strand
CTTTCAACAGATGTGAAACCCTCAGGCTGTGTCATATAGATCTCTAATGTTATGTTTCCATTAAGGAACGTAGTTTTCACATCCATTTGCCTTATATCATAGTCGTACCATGCGGCTATGGCTAACAAGATTTGACTTGAATTGAACATTGCGACTGGCGAGAAGGGTTCATCTTAGTAAAAAGTTCTTGGATCAGATCCAACAACTTGATCACCTTGATCATCTTGGAGAAAACCATATCTCTCAGGAGCCCTAGGAACCCTTTCGGATCTCCTAGGTGCGACCACTTCTGGTATTGGCTCTGGAGGTGCGGGAGACTCACCTGGTACTTCGATTGGATCTCGAACCTCTTCGAGTTCTACTATTTTGCCTTTTCTATCAAGTAGAAATTCCCTTTCCATAAAGGTGGCATTCCTAGAAACAAACACTTTTGTTTCGCTCGGATAGTAGAAGTAGTATCCAATGGAATTCTTTGGATACCCAATGAAGTAGCATAAGATGGATCTCGTATCCAGCTTATCTCCCATTAGACTCACCTGGTACTTCGATTGGATCTCGAACCTCTTCGAGTTCTACTATTTTGCCTTTTCTATCAAGTAGAAATTCCCTTTCCATAAAGGTGGCATTTCTAGAAACAAACACTTTTGTTTCGCTGGGATATTAGAAGTAGTATCCAATGGAATTCTTTGGATACCCAATGAAGTAGCATAAGATGGATCTCGTATCCAGCTTATCTCCCATTGTCTGCTTCACGTAAGTAGGACACCCCAAATCCTCATGAATGAGTATTTGGGTGGTTTGCCCATCCATATCTCATATGGAGTCTTATCCACTGCCTTGGTGTGGACATTGTTCAACAACATTACCGCCGTTTTGAGCGCATAGCCCCAAAACGAGGTAGGAAGTTCAGTGAAGCTCATCATAGATCGAACCATGTCCAACAAGGTCCGATTACGACGCTCCGCTACACCATTGAGCTGTGGTGTGGCCGGAGGGGTCCACTGTGCGAGAATCCCATTCTCTTTCAGATAATCTTGAAATTCAGCACTCAAGTATTCACCATCTCGATCGGATCGAAGTGCTTTAATACTTTTTCCTAATTGATTTTCTACTTCAGCCTTGAATTCTTTGAACCTTTCAAAGGATTCAGACTTGTGCTTCATCAAATACAAGTACCCATACCTAGAGTAATTATCGGTAAAGGTGATGAAGTATGTGTGACCGCATTTAGTACTAATACTAAATTGACCACACACATCAGTATGGATCAAATCCAATAGGCCTTGAGCATGCTCACCCTTGCCCTTGAAGGGTTGCTTAGTCATCTTTCCCTTAAGACAAGATTCACAAGTCGGTAGGGAGTTAATGTCTGACATATCAAACATGTCACTCCTAACTAACTTGTTCATCCTACTTAGAGAAATATGACCTAGCCTAGAGTGCCAAAGTTGTGCTGGGTTCAAATTATCGTGTTTCCGTTTAATCGTTGTTGTATGTGCTTCGACATCGCGAGTTGGAACGTCTTTTAATTTTAAGGTGTATAAATCGTTTTCGCGTTCCCCAATTCCGATTAAACATTCATTCTTGTAAATATTGCTAATCGAATTAGCAAACATACAAGAATATCCATCACTATCAAGCATAGAAACAGAAATAATGTTCTTTATTAATTCGGGAACAAATAAAACGTTTCTCAATAACAACTTAAAATCAGAAGACAGAAATAAGTAAAAATCTCCTATAGCTATAGCAGCAACTCTTGCTTCATTGCCAAGCCTCAAGTGGGTCTCACCCTCTCTAAGACGCCGGCTTCTTGTCATCACCTGCAAATCATTGCAGATATGAGATCCACATCCGGTATCAAGTACCCAAGAAGTCGAATTAAGAGACATATTTATTTCAATATAGAACATACCTTTCACAGTTCGCAACTTCTCGAGGTACTCCTTGCAGTTCCTCCTCCAATGCCCAGCCTTGTGGCAGTGGTGGAAAACATCCTCGCTCTTGTTTGGTTTTGAAGCCTTTGCCTTTGGCTTCTTGGCGGACTTTTCTTCCTTCGCAGGAGCAGAACGCTTCTTGCTCTTGCGTCTGGGCCCCTTCTTCGCAGAGGAAGAAGAGCCCAGAAGGAGGACGGGTTTGTCCTTCTTTATGGTCCCTTCTCGTATGGCGCATTTGTTAACCCAAAAGGCATAACTAGAAATTCAATGGCCATATCTTGTTCTGAAAGCTGTTTTGTAGACATCTGTTTCTTTTACCCGTAACTGGTGATAACCAGATCTTAGGTCTATCTTTGAAAATACAGCAGCTCCTCGCAATTGATCAAATAGATCATCTATTCTAGGGAGAGGATATTTATTCTTAATTGTTAGTTTGTTCAATTCTCTATAATCAATACACAAGTGCATACTACCATCCTTTTTCTTTACGAACAGCAGTGGTGCACCCCAAGGTGAAGTACTGGGTCTGATAAAACCTTTATTCAATAAATCTTGAATCTGGTCTTTTAATTCTTTCATTTCCTTAGGAGAAAGTCTATAAGGAGGCTTCGAAATTGGAGCGGCTTCTGGTACTAAATCGACGGTAAATTCAAATTCTCGATTTGGAGGTAAACCTGAGACATCTTCTGGGAAAATATCTGGGAATTCTCTTACTACATGCACATCTTCCAGTTTATTTTTCTTTTCGGTTCTAAGGATATTACATTTACTAAAAATCCATAACATCCGCTCTTTAGACACTTCTGAGCTTTCATTGCTGATATAATCTTAGGAATACCATTAAATCCATCGGATTTGAACACAAATGAATTTCCATCAGGTAATTTAACCTGTACAGACCTCTGCTTAAAGTCTGTAATTGCTTCGTGCTTAGTCAACCAGTCTATTCCCAAAATAAAATCAAATTCAAGTAATGGCAATACTATGAGGTCCGCATAAACAATATTACCCTGTAACTTAAGTTCTACATTTCGAATCGCACGATTGGTTACTATGTTTTCTCCTGTAGGGACTTGAACACAGTATCCTACTTCTACTTCTACCGGTTCAATAACCAATTTCTTAGAAAATCTTTCTGATACAAACGAATGAGTTGCACCAGAATCTAGCAAAACAATGGTAGACATGTTATCAACAGATATTTTACCCGTCACCAATGTGGTATCTGCTGGTGCTTCTTCAGCAGTCATCACATATGCCCTGCTGGTAATGAGTTGTTGTTGTTTCTGGGGGCAATTTCTCGACATGTGGCCTGGTTTACCACAATTGTAACATACATTCTGTCCCTGAAGACATTGTCCCTTGTGCGTCTTCTTACAGGTAGGACATGGAGGCCTAGTTCCAGTGTTAGGAACAGCAGAAATTTGTTGAGCGGCAATTGGTCCCTTTCCCTGCGACCCTTGCTGATTATTGTTCTGTTTCTTGAATTTCCTCTTATCATTTTGCTGGAACGCTTGCCTCTTCAGTTGTCTGTCCTCATCGATTGCTTTCCAGTCTTGCTCTGCTCGAAGAGCCTTATTAACAGCAACTCTATAATCTATAGGTTCTGCCAACCTAACATCGTGCTTAATCATGGGTTTCAACCCATTGATGAAATGACGAAGCTTAGCATCTGTATTTGTCCCAATTAATGGAACAAAATAACATCCCCTCTCGAACTTGCGGATATAATCCCGCATCGCCATTCCTTCTTTTTTGAGAGTTAGAAATTAACCTTGTAATTGCTCTCGAACATCAACAGTAAAATATTGCTCAAAGAAGACCCTTTTAAAATCCTCCCAGGTGAGCATTTCCAAGTCCACAGTTAACTTGGCTCCTTCCCACCACATCATTGCATCGCCCCTGAGCATATAGATTGCGCATCGGGGTCTCTCGAGTTCTGATAGATGCAGATAATCAAATATTACTTCCATGGATTTAATCCAGCTTTCTGCCACCAGGGGATTGGTAGTTCCAGAAAATTCCTGAGGTCGCTGCCTCCTAAACTTCTCCTGAGGATCTTCTCTATTAATTATTCTACTTGAAGACTGACCATTCCCACTAGAGGTTTGATCCACTAATCGCTCTAACAGTTGAGCCATGCTATTGAGGACAGGATTTAATCCTTCTGATTCATTTTCCTCTTCTGAATAGCTTCTTCTTCCTCTACCTCTTCCTGACATATCTATAAAAAGGTAGCCCAAATCCACCACAATTCTATATGAGAGATTACCATATGCTAATACATGAATTAAAACTCACAAATTTCGAAGTGGCTGGAGAGATCTGCCCAGACTGGAAGTGTGTTTATCTCAAGGACCATGCTCTGATACCAACTGTAACGACCCGTACTTTTCTTAGCGGAAATTATAAGTTTTGGGGTTCAATTGAAAGTAATAAAGATTACGAACAATCAAATAAAGGATCGCTACTTAACTTATAGGAGTAAAACAAGAGTCAAATCCCATAATTAAAAAGGCGCGGAAATAGAAATCTGGTACTTGAACAAATAGTTTAATTCTTTCATTACGAAGTCTGGAAACAGATTTCTACAAAATAACTAAACATGAAATCTGTTATAATACAAAATAACTACAAAGGCTCTGTACAATAATGTAATTCCCAAAAAGAACAATGAGATCTGGAAAAGAAAGAAGACGCTGAAGTCTGGTGTCCACGATAAACACTTCCTTCCATTCTGTTCATTTCCCTCCAGCTCTTAACTGTTCATTACCTGCACTCAATGAAAACTAGTGAGCCAAAGGCTCAGCAGGTAAAGTCTGGAAATAATGAAAGCAATCATACAAACTTTCACTAGCTAAAACATACTGGAGTCTGAAACATGGAATACGCTCAAGAATAAACTAGCGTAAAACAATACTGTGAAATCTGAAAGTAAACGAAAGAATAAATCATAACTCAATTCTGAAAACACTTTCGTTAAACATTCTTTAGAGCAGTGATTAAAATCACACTCGTGCTCTTCATTCATTTTCTGAAAATTATGACAACACTTTAAACATTTGGTCCATTTCGTTTGATCAAACTCCTGATATCAGTCTTAGCACTATTGCTCAGTTTTGAAGGGGTATATAGATCCGTCGATCCATAATCCTTATCCTTCCTTGTATTTTGAAGGGGTATACAGTCCGTCGACCGTAATCCTAATCCTTCCTGGGGACCCTTTTGTTGTCATAACTTAAAACATTTTTCTAAAACATGTTCTGCTCTTTCTTTCTTTCGTGAAATCTGTTTTCTCCCCTTTATACGTTTACTGGTTTTCTCTCGTCTAATGATGTTCTGGAACTGTAATGGATTTCCTTGTAATGCTTGCGAAAATGAAAACTGAATAAAAATACTAGTTAAATCTGTCAGTTGAATCGAAAACATCTTTGAAATGATTCGGAAATGAATGAGGAATCCGAATCTATGCTTTCTGTCTCAATCAAAGAAGATTAGATCTTACCCAACAACCGAGTAAATCAGATCTCACCTAATGAGACTATTCCCAACAGATGTCAACGATACTTTCAAAAGTAAACAAAATAACAAAAACCAGACCTCATACTTAGAAGGAAATATCTGAATTAAAGGAATAGTAGAAATCTGGATATTTCGTAAGCGTTTCAACGAAAAAGAATCAATTCAGATCTCTCGAATAAAATAGGAATCTGAATTAACTTATCACATAAACAAACCTCTACTCTTAGAGATCTGTTTATCATAGAAATTCCACGAAGGTATAAGAACCAGATCTCATACTTAACCGTGTGGATAAACATGAAGTACACGATTACCTTCTTTTGAAGAACTCGAAATATCTTATAGCAACTTCTGAAATTGATCGAATAAGCTACTTGTAAGCTACTTCGATAAAGAAATCACTGGAAAACTCAAGACTTTACTAGAAGAACATCATCAAACCATTTTATAAAACATACATGAATCAAAATACAGTAAACTCAACTTCTTCGAAAACAGAGCATGAACTTCTGGTTTTCTTTGAAGAACAACAGTAGCTATCTTCTTTTTCTTTAAAAACCATACATAATCATAAAAACAGAATTGAATATATGCTTTCTATTGAGTGAGCAAGAAACAGAGTTTACTTGCCTGGTTTCTTTAACACAACAACGATATAAAATCCATTAACTTCCTGCGCACCGCCTAGTTCCTTTAAAATGTTTTGAAAGAACTTTGCTCGACTTCTTCAGAGAGAACACCGCTTTTAAAATGATTTTGATTTAAAAAGTAATGATGCATGAAGAAGCTTAATGTCCTATTTATATGACTTAAAAGTCTAATGAAAGACACACGTTTAATCAATATGCCAAAATCCATTATAAGCGTGCTCTGTTTTTAAAATGAAAAGATGCATATGGAACCCAAACAATTTTAGTTAAAACAAAGGATCCAATTGGCTTGCAGAAGTCACTAAACCTCTATTATAATTGTATTCTATCATTAGAATTTTAACCCATAATCAAATGAAGGCTACTCATTGCACAAAAGATGAAATGCTATAAACAATGCTATGAAATGCATGAGGGCTATCAAAGATCGGATAGCTAGACCAGTGTATCAACTGGCAAATCAATCAGTCGAGCCTCTATACCACGCGCAGCAATTCAGTCGGTGGAAATCATCGGTCCGTGATCTTCAGGACCCGTCAGCCCATCACAGCTCGGTGGTCTTCAGACACGACAAGTCAGTCGGTCACCACTTCGATGATAGCGTTGGACTTTTCAGGCACGACAAGTCAGTCGGCCAGTCACAACGTGGCTCTCAATCAGGTCATCAATCAATCTGTTAGGCTCAATATGTACGCATGAATGCCAATTCAAAAATCAAAGCATATTGCATACAATTCATTACGTGTAACAGCATATAAAATTCAAACAATTCAACATACTGTCACGTAAATTCACATAATCAAATCAGTAGGTTCATAATATCGATCACAGCCATGCCACGCTCAAAGCTGCTAAATCTGCTCAATTCGTACCTTCAATAACTGAAATCAACCTCAACAGATTCTTACAAGGCACGGTACCACAATTGAAGCAAGTCAGCTTCTTCCTGATTTCGAAAATCCCAGCAGATACCTCCTGCGAACTCAAATCTGTCACAGGGCCTCACATATCGGCTTAATTCTAGTTCAAATCTAAACTTTTAAACATCATAGCCTACGGTCAGAACCCTGCTCTAGTTCTACAAGTCTACCGAAGCTAGAAACAACAAGAAATGCTCACCCAGAAACTCAAACCAGTAGAAGAACCAACGAACTTCTCTGTACGAAGACACAGCAACTTCGCACTTCTTCTCCAACGTTGATTCAGGGCTTCAAATGGGTAGCAATCGAAAGAGAAACTCACAACGAATCCAGCGCCACCTAAATCTCTCAAATCATCGACGGAGGACGGCGGCAATCGACGGAATTTAGGTCACGGTGAACAGTAGCTAATCGAGGGTTTGGGAAAGAAGATAAGAATTATCAGGTTCGAAATAATTCTAAGTGTCGAGCAACACTTATATATATATATATATCTCTAAATCCACCAGCTGCTGCTCCTCTAATTCAGTCGTTGAAAAATACTACAGTAGAAATCTTATAACAGCAACCAGCTTTTGCTCTCAACAAAACCAGTCGCAACAACCAGTCGTTGCATTCTCAAAAGAACATCAAAACGACACTGTTCCAACTAACTCAAACGACGTCGCAGGCTTCACCTGCTGACAACATATATCTCTCGTGAAGCAACCAAAAGCTGGTAACAATTCCCTTCAAACGAAATACCATCGACTGGTTACGCGAAATCACTCAAAGCGACGACGCATCAACTAATCCAAACGACGCCGTAATGTTACACAAGCATTTATGCCACCAGCTGGTCACCCAGCCGCAACACATTTCTCACAACAATCCTCTCCAGCTAGTACCCGCCGCAACACTCAAAACGCGGCGTTTCAACTTATCAAAACGACGTCGTACAGGATACATCATCCTATCTGTCCACAGATATCTCGTGACTGGTTCTTCAAACCATCAGCTGGTCGCTCCTTTACTCATGCATCTGCTGGTCTAGTAGTCAACACTCAAAAATGTTGACCAACACGCGTCGCTCTCTCGCGCTAAATGCAACGTCTGCCAGCAGCAACCTCTACAATCAAACGACGACGTATCTCTCACACGCTACAGTAACTATCTAAATCAAATTCTCACCAGCTGCAAGCTACAGTACCGTTGACCCGCGTTGACTCTAAGAATTTCGCTACGGCTGATTCCAACACTTAGAGAAATTCGACAACTCTAATTCTCGAGACTAATCCCACAAAACCTGATTAATCACTATTCAAATTCTCAATCCTCACATTCTCCCCACCTTAAGATATTTCGTCCTCGAAATCAAGGTAAACTCAGGGAAAAATTCAATCAATTCATCGCAACAGCAGGACACAATACGGAAATTCAGCTGATACAAGTCCAAGAGTTCAAGATAACTGGACAACAACAGACAATCAACTAGGGAAAAACACAACCAGAAACCGAAATTTAATACAACAATCTACTAAAACAGATGCGGCCACTCGCGCTGCATCTTCTCTTCTGGTTCCCAAGTTGCTTTTTCTCTGCCATGCTTGCTCCATTGGACCATCACCAACGGAACTACTTTTCTCCTCAGCTGCTTCTCCTTCCTATCCAGGATATGCACTGGGTATTCAACATAACTCAAGGCAGAATCCAGCTCAACTTCATCGGTTCTTATACATGGGATGGATCTGGCCATATTTCCTAAATATTGACACATGAAAAACATCATGCATCGCTGCTAACTCATCCGGCCAACTGTCAAATCCTCTCAATAATCTCAAAGGGACCAACAAATCTAGGAGCTAATTTGCCTTTAAATCTGAAGCGTATCATGCTTTTGAAAGGAGAAACTTTGAGAAATACTAGATCGCCTACCTCAAACTCTAACGGTCGACGTCTTATGTTAGCATAGCTAGTGAATCTATCTTGTGCAGCCTTCATTCTTCCTCGAATCAAATCAACCTGATCTTTCATATGCTGCACAAACTCAGGGGTAGAAAGCTGTCTCTCACCAACTTCTTCCCAAAAAATCGGAGATCTGCATTTACGACCATACAAAGCTTCGAACGGAGCCATCCCGATAGTCACTTGGTAGCTGTTGTTATACAAAAACTCAACCAAAGATAGCGAATCTTGCCAGCCACCGCTGAAATCCATCACAACTGCACGCACCATATGATCCAAAGTCTGAATAGTCCGCTCAGACTGACCATCTATCTGTGGGTGATAGGCTGTACTCATAGCCAATCTCGAACCCATCGCTGCTTGCAGGCTCTTCCAAAACAGGGAAGTGAATCTTGGATCTCTGTCAGACACTATCGAAACAGGCACTCCATGCAATCTAACCTCATGGTCGATATACAGCTTCGCCATTTTCTTCATAGAACACCTCACATCATAGGGAATGAAATGGGCTGACTTTGAAAGTCTATCAATCACAACCCAAATCGCATCACATCCCCTAATCGATCGAGGTAGATGAGTCACAAAATCTATGGCGATGTGCTCCCAATTCCATTGGGGAACCTCTAAACTTTGCAGCAAACCACCAGGTCTCATCCTCTTATCCTTGACCTATTGGCAATTCATACATCTAGCAACAAAACCAGAGATGTCGCTCTTCATACCTGCCCACCAATAGTGAGACTTCAAGGAATGGTACATCTTTCTCTCGCCTGAATGCACACTATATCGGCTACAATGTGCATCGGTCATAAGGGTCTCCTTCAATTCGGTCAAGTTGGGAACCACCAATCTTCCTCTAAATCTCTGACATCCATCAGAAGAAATAGATAAATCATCAGACTGACCACTACGGGCTTTAATCTTCAACTCATGAATGTACGGATCAGTCCTCAGCGCCTCTCTGATGTCACTCACAATCTGCGGTTCCACTTGAATCGAAGAAACCATAAAGTACTGATCACCCGGTTGGAAACGCCATCCAGAAGTACTCAACTGCTCATAGACTTTAGAGACACTCAAAGACGAAAGCATCGCAGGTTGGGTCTTCCTACTCAATGCATCGGCAACTGAGTTCATCCGCCCAGGCTGATACTGAATCTCAGAGTTAAAGTACTTGAGCAATTCCATCCATCTTCGCTGCCTCATATTCAAATCTGACTGCGTGAAGATATATTTCAGACTCTTGTGATCGGTGTACACCACAAATTCTTCACCATAGAGATAATGTCGCCAGATCTTCAAGGCAAACACTATCGCTGCCAACTCCAAATCATTAATAGGGTACCTCGTCTCATGAGGCTTCAACTGTCGAGACGCATAGGCTATCACGTACCCATTCTGCATCAGCACACATCCTAAACCATTGAGAGAAGCATCGAAGCACACCACAAATCCTCCAGATCCAGACGGTAGAGCCAAAACAGGAGCAGTAGCCGGATTCTCCTTCAACATCTGAAAACTATACTCGCACTCATCAGTCCAAATAAACTTCTGATCTTTCTGTGTCAACTGAGTCAATGGCTTGGCTATAGAAGAGAACTTCTCGATAAAACGCCTGTAATAGCCAGCCAATCCCATGAAACTGCGGATCTCGGTAACGTTCCTAGGTCTCTCCCAGTTAAGAACTTCTTCAACCTTACTCAGATCTACCTAAATCCCTTGCGCCAAAATCACATGACCCAAAAAGATAATTCGATCAAGCCAAAATTCACACTTGCTGAACTTGGCGTACAATTGCGAGTCTCTCAACCTCTGCAACACCAATCGAAGATGCTCCTTATGCTCTCTCATTCTCTTCGAATATACTAGGATGTCATCTATGAAGACGATCACGAATCGATCAATATACTCGCTGAAGACACGATTAATCAAATCCATGAAAATAGCTGGGGCATTAGTCAACCCAAACGGCATGACCAGAAACTCATAATGCCCATATCGAGTCCGAAAAGCTGTCTTCGCCACGTCAGCGTCTCTAATCCGTAACTGGTGATAACCAGAGCGCAAATCAATCTTCGAGTAAACGACCGATCCCTGCAACTGATCGAACAAGTCATCAATACTCGGCAAAGGATACTTGTTCTTCACCGTCGCTTTATTCAACTGTCGAAAGTCCACACACATCCTCATAGACCCATCCTTTTCCTTCACAGAGAGAATCGGAGCTCCCCAAGGCGACATACTCGGTCTGATGAAGCATTTCTCCAAGAGATCTTTCGACTGATCCTTCAGCCCTTTCAAATTTGCTGGCGCCAACCGGTAAGGAGCTCTAGAAATCGGGGCAGTACCGGGCACTAACTCAATGCTGAATTCGTCTCACGTCTCGGAGGGAATCCAGGAATCTCATCCGGGAATACGTCGGGAAACTCTCAAACGATCGGAATATCGCTCAACTCCAATCGCTGCTCTTGGGAACTGTCAAGCGCGTAGATCATGAATCCCGCATTACCTAGTGATAGCAGGCTAAACATCTCCATGGCAGAAACTAGTGGAATCTTCGAGCACAAATCTGCACCGTAGAACTCCCACTTCTCAACCGAGTCAGGGTGAAATCTCACCACACCATGAAAACAATCGACCGTAGCCTTATAGCTAGACAACACGTCCATCCCCAAGATGCAAATCTGTTAGAGTAGATGCCCAACTAGCCAACTTGTGGCGTGTGGGTTTATAGACTCTTGTATATGACAATCTTTATATATGATATTCGCATTTATTATATGGCGTTCTTTACTTTCATTGTGTGTATAATGATTAACAATTGCGTTGAGTAAAGACCTAGAATACACCTAAGTGTATGTTAGATGTGATAGTGGGTATGACGGCTATCATGAAACACATCTAATAGTCGCTGTGTATTCTGAACATGTTCCTAGTCGATTGGGCCGTCAAAATGAGGATAAGGCCGCCCGAGTTCGAGACTAGTATCTGCGATGCGAAGTACCATGTTTCATTGGTAGGGAACATTGTGATGTTCTGAGCATGCAGATAGATAGTGACCTGGTGATCTATCAAACTACCCTCCTTCGGACTTTCCAAGTGGTTACCATTTGTCGAGTGGATAAGTCCGAGGTCTTGGTTGTACTGATTAGTCATCACGACTCGAAACTTCATTGAGACTCTACATGATAGGAGTCTCACTTTGACCCGTTTGCCGACTCACTTGGGGTCATAAGGCGTCGGGATTGGGTGAGACCCCGATGCATGTAGGATTCGATGCATCGTTGTCGAGGATTCACCGCTCGCAGACATGCGTGGATATCCTATGCTATCTGAGGGGATAATAGTGTATAAATCTCTCTCCAGAGTACTAGAAGTGTTTTAGGTAAATGTGTTTACCTAGTTACACTCGCGATGTCACTATTCGATCTTCAAGATGTATGCATAGCTATCGGATCTACAGCGACTCTCGATTTACCAATGGTCGTTGATCTGATCGGGATATATGGATTGAAAGGACCGTACTGTACGCTAACCACGACCAACTGGTTCTTGCAGGCACTATCAGTGATACCTAGGGGATCATGGGGCGATGTTGCTAGACGCTTTTACCGTGATCCGTTGGGCAGGTCCGGAATTGTGATTCCGGGGCCACAATGGTTGTGGGCCCACGGCTAGCTGTATCCCTGAACCATTGAGGGTCACACAAGTACTGGATTCGAGATTCCCGCACGGATACTCGGCTCAACGTGTTGAGCATACGAAGAGGATTTTGGGAGTGCGACTTCCTAAAAAGTCAACAGAGGTCAAATCATGATTTGCCGATGTTGAGGGGCAAAACGGTCATTTTGCACTGGGGTTCTGAAAAATGGTTTTTCAGATCATAGTGTTCAGTTTTGGATACGAAGAGGATTTTGGGAGTGCGACTTCCTAAAAAGTCAACAGAGGTCAAATCATGATTTGCCGATGTTGAGGGGCAAAACGGTCATTTTGCACTGGGGTTCTGAAAAATGGTTTTTCAGATCATAGTGTTCAGTTTTGGAAACTGAATCGATCGGTCCGATCTGATCGGCGATCGGAGTTACGATGAAGTCACTGTGATAGGGATGAACGTAATGTTCATGCTTTGGACCCGAGCCCGTTGGGCCGGTCCAAGACTGTGACCAAGTCTATTTAATTAGACTTAACTTCATAATGACAACAACACACTACAATCAACCCTAAGCCTAGCATCATTAAGCGCCGCCCCTCTTCCTCTCACAAAGCCGCCGTCGCCGTCGCCGCCTCTTCGCCGGAAATTCGTTCCGGCCAATCTTGACGAGGAGAATCCGTCCACGTAGATCTCGTCAGGCCTTCTAGTGCAGGCTGACGAAGGAGTCTCGAATCCGGTCGTGGACCTGATTGACGATATCTACCGCCGCCTACCGTGAAGTGCCGTTTTCTTTACGAAACCGGTCGGAGCCAGGCACGAGTTGCCAGCAAGGTAGCGATTCTAAACGCCCTATGAATGTTATATTGTGTTTTGATTTTATCGTATTGATCATATCCCGGCACATGTTTTTGTTCTTCCGCTGCCCCGCCGGGAGGCGTGATCCGGATCCCAACAAAATCAAAATCTCTCATTCCCAAAACAATCAAATTGGAAATCAAAACGTGCTCATCGAATCGAAGCACACAATCCAACACCACTTCACAGGACCACAGACTCACCAGCAGGGGTAGACACGGAAACAACATCACACAATGGGGAAGAATTCAACCCATGCTCACACACAAACATCTCAGAAATAAAGGAGTGTGATGCACCAGTGTCAAATAAAACTTTCGCAAGAAAATCGAAAATAAAGCATGTACCTCCGATCACCATGACAGGCGTCTCCTCAGCCTGCTCTCTAGTCAAAGCGTTCGCCTGAGCCTGCTGCGGAATCTGGAACTGAGGTCTCTGAGGTGCTCCAAACCTAGACGGTCCACTAGGCTGAAATCCAGATCGCTGAGTAGGGGCAGGGTACTGCGGTCTCTGAGATGAACCACCAGCTGATCCCTGCTGCGAAGGAATCGAAGACTGACCCCTCAACAGAGGACACACTCTCAGAAAGTGTCCTGGATGTCCACCGTTACGGCAGAACACCTGAACTCCACGAAACTGCAAAGTCGGATGCCTTCCTCCGCACTGTCCACAAAACATGCCACTAGAACCACTGCCAGAACCAGAACTCACAGAACCAGAGGAACTCGAATCCGCCTTCTTCTTGAACTGTTTTCCTCGAGGTCGAAATATCTGGCGGTTCGACTGCCGCTGCTGCTGCGAAACCTGAGGAGAATAGAAAGATTGCGACGCATCCTGAACAGGCTGAAAGGTGCATCGAGTAGTCGGCTGAATCGGAGCCTCAACCTCCATCAAACTCTTCTCAATATCCACTGCCCGGTTCACCGCATCAATATAGGTCGCAGGCGAACCAGACAAAACCATCCGGTACAAATCAGGCCTCAGGCCTTTCAAAAACTTGTTCCTCTTCATCCTCTCTTGGTTGGAAACGTGTGGTACATAGACCAAAAGGGTAGAAAACTGTCGGGCATACTCAGCCACTCGCATGCTGCCCTACCTCAGATTATCGAACTCCCGCTCTCGGCTGTTATAGAAGGACTCTGGGGAATACTCCTGTCGAAAGGCCTCGCAGAAGCTCTCCCAAGTGATCACAGCCCCACTATCACGAAGGATATGGGAAGTACCCCTCCACCAGCGCTGTGCATTGTCTCTCAGCTGCAACACCGCCAGCTTCAGTCATTTCTCGGGAGCGTACTCCAGAGTGTCGAACAACTCCTCCATCTGAGCTAACCAAGCCTCAGCCATCGCACCACCCTCGGCTGCAGAAAACGTCGGAGGGTTCGTCCGTTGAAACCTATCTAAGACTCCTCCTCAGTACGTCTAGTCGTCCTACCTCTTCCTCTTCTCGGCGACATCTAAACAAGTCTAGAGGTAAGATCTCAAAGAAGATATAACAACCAGACAGATAAAAGATCACGTAAGTCACATAGTCAATCAAAATCAAATCAAAACTCTGTGCCTAGACTCGAGTGTGATCAAAGGAAATCGAGCTTATCCCAGTTTAAGCTCTGATACCAAAAATGTCAGGCCCCGTGCTAATTACTCAAAATAATAGCACAATTAAGCACATAATCACGAAAGCGAAAAATCGGGTTTAAAAATTTTCGAAATATAATTAGGCCTGAACTTAAAATATCATTCAAAATATTCATAATCAAAATACGACTTGACTCAAACTCATATAAAACAGGTAACATAATTATCAATTCAAATACAAATCCCCAAAAATACATAAGACACGGGGCATCCCCTGGGTTCGATACATATAAAATAACTGGGACTCATGGAAATGGGGATCGACCAGCTGAACCTCCACTCTGTCCAGCTTGGTTACCTGCAGATCCTGCAAATGGGTAACACAGACCCAAACAACACAAAGCAGAAAAACAAATACGAGGTCAAGCCTCAGTACGAAGAGCTATCAAACAGCTAATCATGCAAAATTCTATAATCAATGCTATGAAATGCATGAGGGCTATCAAAGATCGGATAGCTAGACCAGTGTATCAACTGGAAAATCAATCAGTCGAGCCTCTATACCACGCACAGCAAGTCAGCCAGTGGAAATCATCGATCCGTGATCTACAGGACCTGTCAGCCCATCACAGCTCGATGGTCTTCAGACACGACAAGTCAGTCGGTCACCACTTCGATGATAGCGTTGGACTTTTCAGGCACGACAAGTCAGTCGGTCAGTCACAACGTGGCTCTCAATCAGGTCATCAATCAATCTGTTAGGCTCAATATGTATGCATGAATGCCAATTCAAAAATCAATGCATAATGCATACAATTCATTACGTGAAACAGCATATACAATTCAAACAATTCAACATACTGTCACGTAAATTCACATAATCAAATCAGCAGGTTCATAACATCGATCACAGCCATGCCACGCTCAAAGCTGCTAAATCTGCTCAATTCGTACCTTCAATAGCTGAAATCAACCACAACAGATTCTTACAAGGCATGGTACCACAATTGAAGCAATTCAGCTTCTTCCTGATTTCAAAAATCCCATCAGATACCTCCTGCGAACTCAAATCTGTCACAAGGCCTCACATATCAGCTTAATTCTAGTTCAAATCTAAACTTTTAAACATCATAGCCTACGGTCAGAACCCTACTCTAGTTCTACAAGTCTACCGAAGCTAGAAACAACAAGAAATGCTCACCCAGAAACTCAAACCAGCAGAATTCTACAAGTCTACCGAAGCTAGAAACAACAAGAAATGCTCACCCAGAACTCAAACCAGCAGAAGAACCAACGAACTTCTCTGTACGAAGACACAGCAACTTCGCACTTCTTCTCCAACGTTGATTCAGGGCTTCAAATGGGCAGCAATCTAACTCTACTCTAATTCCCGAGACTAATCCCACAAAACCTGATTAATCACTATTCGAATTTCTCAATCCTCACATCGAGTGTGATCAAAGCGAGCTTATCCCAGTTTAAGCTCTGATACCAAAAATGTCAGGCCTCGTGCTAATTACTCAAAGATAATAGCACAATTAAGCACATAATCACGGAAGCGTAAAATCGGACTTAAAAGTTTACTAAATATAACTGGGCCTGAACTTAAAACATCATTCAAAATATTCATAATCAAAATAAGAGTTAACTCAAACTCCAACAATCAGGTAACAACAATATTCAATTCAAAATACAGATCCCCAAATACAATAAAATACAGGGCATACCCCCGGTTCAGTACATATCGTAAATAGACTGGGACTCAAGAAAACTGGGATCGACCAGCTGAACCTCCACTCTGTTCAGCTTGGTTACCTGAAGATCCTGCAAATGGGTAACACTGACCCAACAACACAAAGCAGGAAAACAAATACGAGGTCAAGCCTCAGTACGAAGAGCTATCAAAATAGCTAATCATGCAACATGCCATAATCGATGCTATGAAATGCATGAGGGCTATCAAGGATCGGATAGCTAGACCAGTGTATCAACTGGAAATCATCTCAGTCAAGCCTCTATACCATGCACAGCCATCAGCCGGTGGAAATCATCGGTGCATGATCATCGAGGCCCGTCAGCCCATCACAGCTCGGTGGTCGACACTCGAATCCGGTAGTCACCACTCCGATGATAGCGTTGGACTTTTCGGGCACGACACATCTGTCGGCCAGTCACAACGTGGCTCTCAATCAGGTCATCAATCAATCTTTCAATCAGGCTCAATATGTATGCATGTATGCCAATCAATATTCAATCAAATGGGTAACAATCGAAAGAGTAAATCACAACGAATCCAGTGCCACCAAAATCTCTCAAATCATCTGCGGAGGACGGCGGCAATCGACGAAATTTAGGTCACGGTGAACAGTAGCTAATCGAGGGTTTGGGAAAGAAGATAAGAATTATCAGGTTAGAAATAATTCTAAGTGTCGAGCAACACTTATATATATATATCTCTAAATCCACCAGCTGCTGCTCCTCTAATTCAGTCGTTCAGAAATGTTACAGTAGAAATCTTATAAAAGCAACCATCTTTTTCTCTCATCAAAACCAGTCGCAACAACCAGTCGTTGCATTCTCAAAATAACATCAAAACGACACCGTTTCAACTAACTCAAACGACGTCGCAGGCTTCACCAGCTGACAACAGATATCTCTCGTGAAGCAACCAAAAGCTGGTAACAATTCCCTTAAAACTAAATACCATCGACTGGTTACGCGAAATCACTCAAAACAACGACGCATCAACTAATCCAAACGACGCCGTAAGGTTACGCAAGCATTTCTGGCACCAGCTGGTCACCCAGCCGCAACACATTTCTCACAACAATCCTCTCCAGCTTGTACCAGCCGCAACACTCGAAACGCCGCGTACTTATCAAAACGACGTCGTACAGGTTACATCATCCTATCTGTCCGCAGATATCTCGCGACTGGTTCTTAAAACCATCAGCTGGTCGCTCCTTTACTCATGCATCTGCTGGTCTAGTAGTCAACACTCAAAAATGTTGACCAACACGCATCGCTCTCTCGCTAACTCTCGCGCTAAATGCAACGTCTGCCAGCAGCAACCTCTACAATCAAACAACGACGTATCTCTCACACGCTACAGTAACTATCTAAATCAAATTCTCACCAGCTGCAAGCTACAGTACCGTTGACCCGCGTTGACTCTAAGAATTTCGCTACGGCTGATTCCAACACTTAGAGAAATTCGACAACTCTAATTCCCGAGACTAATCCCACAAAACCTGATTAATCACTATTCGAATTTCTCAATCCTCACATCGAGTGTGATCAAAGGAAAGCGAGCTTATCCCAGTTTAAGCTCTGATACCAAAAATGTCAGGCCTCGTGCTAATTACTCAAAGATAATAGCACAATTAAGCACATAATCACGGAAGCGTAAAATCGGACTTAAAAGTTTACTAAATATAACTGGGCCTGAACTTAAAACATCATTCAAAATATTCATAATCAAAATAAGAGTTAACTCAAACTCCAACAATCAGGTAACAACAATATTCAATTCAAAATACAGATCCCCTAATAAAATAAAACAAAGGGCATCCCCCGGTTCAATACATATCATAAATAGACTGGGACTCAAGAAAACAGGGATCGACCAGCTGAACCTACACTCTATCCAGCTTGGTTACCTGATGATCCAGAAAATGGGTAACACAGACCCAAACAACACAAAGAAGGAAAACAAATACGATGTCAAGCCTCAGTACGAAGAGCTATCAAAACAGCTATCAAGGATCGGATAGCTAGACCAGTGTATCAACTGGCAAATCATCATAATCAGCCTCTATACCCGCACGGTGTATCAACGAGGGAAATCATTGTCCGTGATCTTCAGAGCCCGTCATCCCATCACAGCTCGGTGGTAGACACTCGAATCCGGTAGTCACCACTCCGATGATAGCGTTGGACTTTTCGGGCACGACACATCTGTCGGCCAGTCACAACGTGGCTCTCAATCAGGTCATCAATCAATCTTTCAATCAGGCTCAATATGTATGCATGTATGCCAATCAATATTCAATTCAAAATGCATACTATTCAATTCAAATGCATACAATTCACAGTACATGAAACAAGACATATAATCAATCAATTCATCATGCTTGCCTCACGTAAACACATAACAGCAATTCATAACCCGAATTATAGCCATGCTCAAAGCTGTTACGAACTGATCAATTCGTACCTTCAATCAACTGAATTCTACCTCAACAGAATTTCAAAGGCCACGGACAATATCAACAGTGCAAACCAGCTTTCACCTGATATCCTCAACCACGGCAGAAGCTGTCCAGAACCTCAAATATGTTAAGGGAACTCAACAATAAACTCATGTCTAGTTCGAATCAGAACTTCTCAGTAGCAATTCCTACGGTCAAGAACCTAACTCCGGTTCTACTTCTAAAGAAAGTACTGGAATCTAATACTAAGATTAGAACGGTAGGAATTTCTTACCCAACAGCTGGAACTAGCGGAAGAACTATCGGTTTCCACTGTACGAATAAATCAGCAGCTTCGCGATCTTCTCCAAGGTCGTTACACAGCTTCAAATGGGTAACAATCGAAAGAGCAAGTCACAGAGATTCCAGCGCCACCAAAATCGCTCAAATAATTGGCGGAGAACGGCGGCAATCGGCGGGAATTAAGTCATGGTGAACAGTAGCTAACGAGCGTTTGAAGATAGAGATGAGAAATATCGGGTTCAGAATAATTCTAAGTCGATCAACACTTATATATATAACCCTTATATCCAACAGCTGCTGTTCGCAAAATAACCAGACGACGGGAACAGTAGATATCTGTCAACAGAAACCAGTCGTTGCCCACAAAAAAATCAGACGCAACAACCCGTCGTTGCATTCTCAAGGAACATCCAAAACGACACCGTTCCAATCAAAACGAAATGACGCCGCAACGCGCCACCAGCTGAAAACAGATATCTCTTAAAATAACCCAGACTCCAAAACGACACCGTTCCAATCAAAACGAAATGACGCCGCAACGCGCCACCAGCTGAAAACAGATATCTCTTAAAATAACCCAGACGCAAGTGTAACAAACAAAACGACGTCGCATGGCCTACGTCATCCTATCTGTCAACAGAAACCTCGCGACATGATAAACAATGCAACAAATCCCTCGCTACTGGTACCAGACGCAATACCCAAAACACAACGTTTCCACTTAACTAAACGACGTCGCTTCTCATCAGCGACTGGTTCTTCAAACCAAACATGTGTCGCTTCCTCGATCACTCTCACAATTGCATGCCTGCTGTCAGAAGCAACCATCACAAGCGCAACTACTGCCAGACGCAACACAAGACGTCACGCTCACGTCATCTCTACTGATTTCCAAAATTCACCAGACATGAGCGACAGTACTATTGACCCGCGTTGACTTTCGCTACAGGAGCTTGCTGCTGACAGACTTCGCCCAAATTCGCTACGTCTGCTTCTTATACTAGCACTGCGTCTGATTTCTAACACTTAGAGAAATTCGACGACCCAATATCCCATAACTAATCCTAAGAAACTGATTAATCAAAATTCGAATTTCTCAATCCTCACACCTTCAGACCAGTTTCCACAAGTGCTTCAAACATAGCGATCATACCCTCATGGTCCATTGTGAGAACAGAGTCGAACGAGATGTGTAAGGTGTTGGTGAACAAAGAGGACGCCATTCCTGATAGCTGATAGAGTACGAGAACGGTTGAAAGTTTTCTGCAAAAGAACGCTCGAAGAACACGAACACAAGAGTACAGTAGAATACAATGCCCAAGGTATGTGAAAAAGAGAAAGAAATCACTGTAAATAACTATGGAATGTTAATCGGTGAAGGAGAGAGAAAATTTGGATGGGATGTTTCGCATGATGACAACCATGTGTCATTCATCCGACGGCGCGTACAATATTTTGAAAAGATTTTATCAAAATTGCGAAATAGGAAAAGTATTTTAAAATGATTTCAAATTTTAACCGTGAGGGTGAAAAGGTAAATAACTAGTTGGCGCCAATATTGTATAACGTCACAGCTGATTTTAATATGTCGCTGAGGGTAGAGCAGGATCTGATCACAAATAAGTATCAGCTGTGTATATGTTGCGTCTGAGTGTATCCAGATCCCGCATATTCAGCTGACGTAGCACTTAACAATTCAGATCCTGGTTCCCCCTACGATTAAGATCTTATCCAACGCAATATGCTTGCCTCAGCTGAATGTCTTTGCGTTCCTCCTGAACAAAAGACTCGCAGCTGAGTTACGCAGCAGCTGTCAACCTGCAAACTGTTAGCGCACAGACATTTTCAAGGCAATTATAAGAGACCTAATATTTTTCTAAAATAAGGAAACTTAGCATATGGTAGAGGCTTTGTGAAGATGTCAGCTACTTGCTGCTCAGTCGACACATACTCCAGCCGGACGTCTTTCTTTAGCACGTGGTCCCTTATAAAATGATGCTTGATTTCTATGTGCTTTGTTCTTGAATGCAGTATTGGATTTTGGGTGATCGCGATGGCACTGGTGTTGTCACAGAGAATGGGCGCTTCAGAAGCATCAATGCCATAGTCCTTCAGCTGATGTTGAATCCATAGTATTTGAGCACAACAGCTGCCAGCTGCTAGGTACTCCGCTTCAGCTGTGGACGTTGCAATGGACGTCTGCTTCTTACTGGACCATGAAATAAATCGATCCCCTAAAGATTGACAAGTCTCACTTGTGCTTCTACGATCAATCCTACATCCTGCGTAATCTGCATCACTATAACCGATTAGTTGAAAGCCTGAGTCTTTGGGATACCAAATACCCACGTTGGAAGTGCCTTTTAAATATTTTAAAATCTTTTTCACAGCTGTGAGACGTGGAAATTGTATTAAGGATTAATTGTTGAATTAATCGGGGTTTAGTGATTTCTGGTGATTCAGATTTCATTTTGATTGGGTTGCATTTTCGGGTCGAGAATCACATTTGGAAAAATTCTGGAAATTTTGATATTTTCAATTTTGGTGAAATCTGGTAGCAGATTTGATGACGTAAGCATCGCGTGTTAACGTTGTGTGAATGATGTAAGCGTTGCTGGTTGAGTTATCTGTTCGAAGTTTGTGAAATCTGGACGCTTAGTGTTGTGGCGCGTTTTGCTTGATACGCCGCCGTTTCATGAGATCTGTTTTGCGCTAAGGTGTAGAGATCTGGTGCTAGTGTATTTTGTTAAGGTTTGAAACACTGTCGTTTGGATAAGTAAGAACGGTGTCGTTTTGATTAGCGCGAGTTGGAGAGATCTGGTATAGCGCTTGCGTGAGATCTGTTTGCATGAGATCTGTTTGTGTATTGCGAGTTGTGAGAACAGATGTCAACGATTGGTCAACTCTCCTGTAGCGTGTTTCAACGTTTGGCGATTGGACCAGAATTGATGACGTGTGCAGATTTCTCCCGCGTTGTGTTTAGTGTTCCAGACTTCACCGTGGCGCTGTGCGTTGTTTTGTTAGTGTTAGAGAGTTTCCAGCTTTCAGTGTCCAGCTTTTAGCGCTAGAATTCAGATTTCACCTGTGCGACGTCATTTTGGTTCCCGTGTTGTTTGTGTTCAGATTTCACCATGTTTTAGCGCCATTTCCAGATTTCAGCGTTCATGGATTGAACAAAACAGATTTCACCGTGGCTTTTGAGCATTTTAGAGCGTGCGTTGGTTTTTGTGGAATCTGTTGTGCATTTAGAAGTCTTGAAAGCTGTTTCTGTCGGTGGAATAATTTAACAGATCCCTCGCGCCTATTTATTAGAAGCGTTGGCTTCGTTGTAATTCACCAGATCCCATACTTAGCAAATAATTCTTATCTTCGTTCTCTGTTTTCCAAACCCTCGACTACTGTTCATCGTGATCTTTATCCGGTGATTCCCGTCGATTCTGACCACCGTTTTTCATGTGTGAGGTAGCGTTGGACTCCTCTTGGAATGCTCTTTCACCCTATACCAGTTTCGGAGGCTAGTGTTCGCTGGGGAGAGATCACGAAGCTACTGCTCTCGATCGTGAGTTGTGCGTGCAGGTATTTTTCAAGTTTAGTTGTTGAGATCTCGTTTCCTAGCTGTGATTTTGGCCTTCAATTATTGAGAAAACAGAATCCATACTTAGAAAATATTTCTCTCGACTTCGTTCCCTGTTCTCAAACCCTCGACTACTGTTCACCGTGAGCTTCTCCGGTAGATTCCCGTCGATTCCGGCCACCATTTTTCACGTTCGAGGTAGCGTTGGACTCCTCTTGGAAAGCTCTTTCATCTCGTACCCATTTTGGAAGCTATAGTTGGCTGGAACAAAAGCTCGAAGCTGATATCTTCGATAGTGTGTTTGTGCGCGCAGGTAGCCTTTGGTTTCGGCTTTGATATCTCGTTTGCTAGCTGTGTTTTAGCTCCCTGTTGAGTTGTATTAGGGTGTCAGTTGCTGGTTGAGCGTGGAACTCCCAGCCATGTTTTATGTGGTTGGACATGAGTTGTTGTTGATGATTCCTGTATCTTGCGTATGTTTACTAGGTTGGAGTCAGTATTTTCAGGCTTTGTATTTTGGTAAATTTTTTCTCAGTGTTAAGGTACGGATTCGAGCTTGTTACAACATGAGGTTGGCATGAGTAAATGCAATGATGGCTGTTTGTTGTTTACGTGTATGGCTGCCAGTGTTTACTGCTTGTTGTTATATTCATACACGCATTCGCATCACTTGCATTTCATATCTCAGTTATATCGTGCCTTGTACTTCGGCAGTTGTGCCTTGTTGTATTGCTGTTGTTTCTTACCAGGTAGCGAGGGCGAGCAGCAATACCGCACTCTCATCTCCCTGCTGGGATGTGTTAGCCCCTATGCGCCGAGTGGCTAACTACCACAGTTCATAGGTTGGGCAACAACAGGTGGAGTGATTGATGAAACTGGTATTGGTGAGCGAGTAGGGGTGAGTGGGTAACTCCCACATGTCCTACACTCACAGTGGCCACCTATCCGTTGCAGATTTGATTGAGCTATGCCTTGAGTTCTTTGGCTCCCTTGTTGGTCGTAGCCTCCTGTTGTTATCCGGTGTCTCATGCATAGCATCTGAATTTTATTTATGCTGTATCTTTGCTGTTTATTTGCTCTCCGTACTGGGGTTTGACCACATGTCCCTCTGGGGCTTGGTTTTTTTTGTTTCTTGTTGTGTTGTCTAGGTCATACAGCTGGTCGAGGAGGTAACCCAGCTGGCGGTGCCCCAGGAGGTGGTTGAGTGTCCCAGTAGCGTATAGCATATATGTATGTATTAGTCTAGTGGCCGTGGAGATGCCCTGTGCTTCGTTGTTGTATTCTGATGTGGAGTCTGATA
>KV011193.1:128058-189768 GCA_001598015.1 Dorcoceras hygrometricum | reverse complement strand
TTCTGGAAATTTTGATATTTTTGAAATTTTGGTGAAATCTGGTAGCAGATTTGATGACGTAAGCATCGCGTGTTAACGTTGTGTGAATGACGTAAGCGTTGCTAGTTGAGAGATCTGTTCGAAGTTTGTGGAATCTGGACGCTTAGCGTTGTGGCGCGTTTTGCTTGATACGCCGCCATTTCATGAGACCTGTTTTGCGCTAAGGTGTAGAGATCTGGTGCTAGTGTATTTTGTTAAGGTTTGAAACGATGTGTTTTGGATAAGTAAGAACTGTGTCGTTTTGATTAGCACGAGTTGGAGAGATCTGGTATAGCGCTTGCGAGATCTGTTTGCATGAGATCTGTTTGTGTATTGCGAGTTGTGAGAACAGATGTCAACGATTGGTCAACTCTCTTGTAGCGTGTTTCAACGTTTGGGCGATTGGACCAGAATTGATGACGTGTGCAGATTTCTCTCGCGTTTTGTTTAGTGTTCCAGACTTCACCGTGGCGCTGTGCGTTGTTGTGTTAGTGTTAGAGAGTTTCCAGCTTTCGGTGTCCAGCTTTTGCGCTAGCATTCAGATTTCACCTGTGCGACGTCGTTTTGGTTCCCGCGTTGTTTGTGTTCAGATTTCACCATGTTTTAGCGCCATTTCCAGATTTAAGCGTTCATGGATTGAACAAAACATATTTCACCGTGGCTTTTGAGCATTTTAGAGCGTGCGTTGGTTTTTGTGGAATCTGTTGTGCATTTAGAAGTCTTGAAAGCTGTTTCTGTCGGTGGAATAATTTAACAAATCCCTCGCGCCTATTTATTAGAAGCGTTGGCTTCGTTGTAATTCACCAGATCCCATACATAGCAAATAATTCTTATCTTCGTTCTCTGTTTTCCAAACCCTCGACTACTGTTCATCGTGATCTTTATCCGGTGATTCCCGTCGATTCCGGCCACCATTTTTCACGTGTGAGGTAGCGTTGGACTCCTCTTGGAAAGATCTTTCATCCTATACAAGTTTCGGAGGTTAGTGTTCGCTGGGGAGAGATCACGAAGCTACTGCTCTCGGCCGTGAGTTGTGCGTTTAGGTAGTTTTCGAGTTTAGTTGTTGAGATCTCGTTTCCTAGCTGTGATTTAGCTCCCTGTTAAGTTGTATTAGGGTGGTGTTTTCTGGTTGAGCTTGGGACTCCCAGCCGTGAGCTTTATGTGTGTTGGCCGTGAGTTTTGGGTTGATGATTCCCTGTATCTTGCGTATGTTTTATTGGTTGGAGTCAGTATTTTCAGGCTTTGTATTTGGTAAATTGTTGCTCAGTGTTAAGGTACGGATTCGAGCTTGTTACAGCGTGAGGTTGGCATGATTAAATGCAATGATGGCTGTTTTTTGTTTACGTGTATGGCTGCCAGTGTTTACAGCTTGTTGTTATATGCATACACGCATTCGCATCACTTGCATTTCATATCTCAGTTATACCGTGCCTTGTACTTCGGCAGTTGTGCCTTGTTGTATTGCTGTTATTTCTTACCAGGTAGCGAGGGCGAGCGGCAATACCGCACTCTCATCTCCCTGCTGGGATGTGTTAGCCCCTATGAGCCGACTGGCTAACTACCACAGTTCATAGGTTGGGCAACAGCAGGTGGAGTGATTGATGCACCTGGTATTGGTGAGCGGTTGTTATATGCATACACGCATTCGCATCACTTGCATTTCATATCTCAGTTATACCGTGCCTTGTACTTCGGCAGTGTGCCTTGTTGTATTGCTGTTATTTCTTACCAGGTAGCGAGGGCGAGCGGCAATACCGCACTCTCATCTCCCTGCTGGGATGTGTTAGCCCCTATGAGCCGACTGGCTAACTACCACAGTTCATAGGTTGGGCAACAGCAGGTGGAGTGATTGATGCACCTGGTATTGGTGAGCGTGTAGGGGTGAGTGGGTAACTCCCACATGTCCTACACTCACAGTGGACACCTATCCGTTGCAGATTTGATTGAGCTATGCCTTGAGTTCTTTGGCTCCATTGTTGGTCGTAGCCTCCTGTTGTTATCCGGTGTCTCATGCATAGCATCTGCATTTTATTTATGCTGTATCTTTGCTGTTTATTTGCTTTTCGTACTGGGGTTTGACCCCATGTCCCTCTGGGGCTTGGTGTGTTTGTTGCTTGTTGTGTTGTCCAGGTCATACAGCTGGTCGAGGAGGTAACCCAGCTGGTGGTGCCCCAGGAGATGGTTGAATGTCCCAGTAGCGTATAGCATATATGTATGTATTAGTCTAGTGGCCGGGGAGATGCCCTGTGCTTCGTTGTTGTATTCTGATGTGGAGTCTGATACGTTTATTTGTATTGATGCTATACTTGCTTTTGTTGGTTTGTAAACTGGGAACTTATTTTGAGTATTGTTCTATTTTAAATTATATGTTTTAAACCGTCGGGCCTAAAAGCGAAAATTTTACCCACTTTTTGTTAAGCTTCCGCATGTGTTTGGGTTTTTACTCTGTTGTGAGCATGAGGCCTGACAACAGCAATATAATGTGACTGTTTAGGCTTTGCTTGAAATCTAGCACGCATACAGACAACAAACATTATGTCTGGTCTGCTAGCAGTTATGTACAGCAAAGAGCCAATTATGCCACGATATAAAGATACCTCAATGGCAGATCTAGCTTCATATTTGTACAGTTTAATTGAGGAGCTCATAGGGGTCACAGCTGCGGAACAGTTGTCCATGCCAAATTTCTTCAGCAGTTCTTTTGTGTACTTATCCTGGTTAATGAATATTCCATTCTCCAGCTGTCTCACTTGTAAACCCAGAAAGAACGTCAGCTCCCCCATCATGCTCATTTCAAATTTGTCCTGCATTAACTTGGAGAACTTCTGGCACAATTTGAGGTTAGTTGACCCAAAAATTATATCATCAACTTAAATTTGAACTAATAAGACATTATCAACTTTAACAAATTTAAACAGTGTCTTATCAACTGTGCCTATTGTAAAATCATGCTCGATTAAAAATTTTGAAAGTGTATCATATCAAGCTCTGGGTGCTTGATTCAACCCATATAGAGCTTTATCCAATTTATAAACATAATCTGGATGTGTATGATTGACGAAGCCAGGAGGTTGTGCAACATACACTTCCTCTGTTAAGATGCCATTGAGAAATGCACTCTTAACATCCATTTGAAATACTTTAAAATCTTTGAAAGCAGCATATGCAAGGAACATGCGGATGGCCTCTAGCCTAGCTACTGGTGCAAACGTTTCATCAAAATCTATTCCTTCCATTTGCCTAAAGCCTTGTGCAACCAGTCTGGCTTTGTTTCTAGTTACTACTCCATCTTCATTCAGTTTATTCATAAAGACCCATCGAGATCCTATAACTGAATGATTAAAGGGTCTACGTACAAGTTGCCATACGTTATTACACTTAAATTGATTTAATTCTTCTTGCATAGCGTCTATCCAGCTGGGGTCAGCTAAGTCTTTATCTATTTTTTAGGTTCTATGTGAGATATGAATGCTGAATCAAAATGATCACGCAATAGTTGGCCTCGTGTGCGAACAGGAGAGTTAAAGTTACCTATGACCTTCTCAAGTGGATGATTTCTATTCCACCGAAGATCAGATCCAATGGGATTTGATCCTTGTTGCATTTGAATGTCTGGATGGATAGCAACTGCTGGATCAGATGACACCAATTGATGTTTTTAATTGTTGGCTTGTGCGTCAGGTTCCAGCTGTTGAGATTGTTGTTCCAGATGTGAGCTAGATTCAGCTCTTGTATCAGTTGTTGGTCTCGATACCAGTTGATGTGATGTGCTCGCGACTGATACTTCAGATGTTAATATTGATACGAATTGATATGCGCTTGTATTTTGTGCGTAGGATGTTGGTTGATGAATAGTAGAATCTGCTTGTGCAACATCTGTCTGGGTAACGTCAGGTTGAGCAACATCTGGTTGAGAAACATCTGATTGAACGTTGGTCGCTTCTGCTCCAGCAGCTGATACACTTGGAGAGATCTGATAATGTATAGAGTCAACGTTAGTTAAATCGATGACTACTAGATGACCTGTCAGATCTTGTTGTGCAATGTCGTGCGGTGTGTCCAGCGCTTGTTGTGTTTCAGCTGAATATCGTTGTTGTGGCACATCATCATCTGATTCATCAAGACTTGTTGATTCCAGACGTGAACACAAATCATGTAGGCTTGCAGCTGAATTGGATCTGAAGCTTGCCTCATCAAAGACAACATGAGTAGATTCTTCAACTGTTAGAATTCTATTATTGAATACGCGATAGGCTTTGCTAACAGCTGAATATCCTAGGAAAATACCTGCATCAGATTTTGGTTCAAAAGCTGTTAGGTGCTTTTTGTCATTATGAATAAATCATCTACACACAAACACCCTGAAATATGAAATATCAGGTTTCTTGCCACTCCAGATCTCATATGGGGTTTTACCATGCAACTTATTAATCATAGATATGTTCTGAGTGTAGCAAGCTGTGTTAACTGCTTTCGCCCAGAATTTTTGTGAAATACCAGAATAAGCAATCATAGATCTAGCAGCCTCTTTTAAAATACGATTTCTCCTCTCAGCAAGCCCGTTTTGCTGAGGAGTTCTAGCTGCTGAAAGCTCATGCTTTATCCCAATGTCTTCTAGATAAAAAGTTAATTTATGATTTAAAAATTCAGTACCACGATCACTTCTTATCCTGTTGACTGTACAAGATCTGTCATTTTGCAAACGTTTTAAAAGGCGTATCAGCCGGTCAGCGGTATCAGATTTTGCCTTTAAAAACAACACCCAAGTAAATTTTGTAAAATCATCAATAACAACTAGAGTGTAGTTCATTCCCCCTAAGCTAGTTATGGGAATAGGACCAAATAGATCCATATGTAAAAGCTCTAAGCTTCGGGAAGAACGTTTACCGCCTTTCTTTTTAAAAGTAGATTTGATTTGTTTACCAAGCTGACATGCGACACAGATCTTGTCCTTTGAAAAATTGATATTGGGCAGACCAGAAACCATTTCATGCTGAATCAAATGAGCAAGAGTTTTAATGTTTAGATGGTTCATTCGCTGATTCCACAACCAGCTCTTGGAAGAGTTGGCTGCTAAGCAAATTTGTTCAGATCCCATGGGTTCTGACCAATTGATAATGTAGGTATTCCCCGATCTTTTACCTACCAATACAGTCAGTCCTTCTGGACTCTAAACTGTGCATGTATTCTGTTGAAAGTTAACCATATAACCCTTGTCACATAGCTGACTTATGCTAATCAAATTATAACGCAAGTTATCAACAACTAAGACATCTGATATAGAAATGTTATCGTGGATAAGCTTACCCTTACCCACAGTGTTACCATGAGCGTTATCACCAAACACAATTTTCGCTCCTTTGTGTGGTATAACATTTGGTAGCTTTTGGTTTCCACTCATATGTCTTGCACAGCCGCTATCCAAGTACCAAATGATTGATTCGCTTCCAGCTTGGTACCTGTGGTCCTGCAATCATGAAAACAGATTTTGGTACCTAATTTTTCTTGGGTCCAGATAGGATTACCCCTTTCGGAACCCATACTTGAATTACTTTGACAGCTTTCCCAGTATGATAGTCCATAAGGCTCTGTGCTGAAATATTGTGAAATCTGTTGAGCTTTGGTTTGGTATTTTGACCAATTTGATCTCTTCTCGGTTGAATCTTTTTCCAAACAGATTACCTTCCTAGAGCCACGTCTTTGTTGGTTCTGAACAAATGACTTGGATCCAGCTTTCGCCTTTTCCTTGTCAAGTCTGTTCTTTTGCCAACCAGACTTTGGGCTCTCGGGTCTGTCATAACCGATACCAGCTTTTCCTTTCTTATTCAATGGCTCCGAGATCTGGTCATAATACCGTACCGACTCACATGGATCATGTATCACACTAGCTTTGACAAAGCTCATCTTTTTGAACTTGTCATATGCCAGTTGTGACTGAGTGCTTGTTTCTCCAGAGATGCTTTCACAAACATTAAAACCCAAGCCAGATTTATCATTAACTGGCCTTTGACTCTCTTGAAGCTTGTTCAAAGACTCTAAAGACTTTGTCCAGGATCTCATCACCTCATTTAATCTTTCGTTTTCAGCTCTGAGCTCACTAGATTCATTTCTCAATAACTCATTCTCAGCCATCGGCTTATTCAACTCGATTTGTAAACTGTCAGCTTCACCAAGTTCAACATTTCTTGGTTCTACTGAACTATTTTTCAAATTAGCATTTTCAGCTTTAACTTCCTCGAATGTGTGAGTAAGATTCCTGTACTCTTTGACCATATCATTAAGTGCACTGACAAGGTCTTCTCGTGTAAATTCAATATTGGAAAAATCAAATACCTCGTCATCTGAAGTTTGATCAGCCATGAGACAGTGAACTTCCTCCTGTTCACTATCGCTGGATGAGGAACTGCTGGATGTAGAATCTGAATCGGTGTCAGCCCAGTTCTTGTTGCTTTCCTCAGAAACTAGCACCTTTCTGTCATTATTTCTATTGGGCCTTCTGTCAGATCTTGTTCTCATCCTCCTATCCTTTGATCTATCTTTGGATCTTTCTTTGGTTCGATCATCATTCTTCTCATCTCTTCTGGGTCTATCCTCCTTATTTGGCCTATTGCAATCAGCGGCAAAGTTCCCTGGACGACCACAGTTAAAACAATTTTGATCAGTAGACACTTTATCAGATTTATTATAATTGTTGTAAGAGAAAGAAGGGTTGTAGGATTTTATTAGGTATTTCCCAAACTTCTTAACGAAGAGGGACATGGCGTCATTGCTGAGTTGATCAGCTGTATTGCTAGTGCTTGGAGAGCATTGTTCAGATGTTGTAGCTGCTAGTGCTTTGGTGGTTGAGATGTTGAGGGTCCAGCTTCTGCTCTTGTTTCCAGCTCGAACTCATAAGCTTTAAGGTTTGCAAATAGATCGTGGAGCTCCAGCTTATTGAGATCCTTGGACTCTCGAGGAAATTGTCTTAACGTCCCACTCTCTGGGAAGCGCTCTCATCACCTTCAATGCCAACTCACGATTGCTGTATTCTTTACCCAAACTGATAAACTCTACAACAACAGCACTGAAGCGCTCATCAAACTCTGTCATAGTTTCTCCTTCATCTTTGTGGACTCATATTTTTGTTGAGCGGCAGTTAGCTTGTTCTCCTTAATCTCATAATTGCCTTCACATATTGTGTCAGCTTTTCCCAAATGTCTTTTGCTGTGGCTCAGGTTTTTATCTTGCTGAACATGTTTTTGTCCAGTGTCTTGTAGAGAATGTCCCTAGCCACATTGTCCAGATTTGCTTTCTTTTTGTCCTCATTGGTGTATTCATGTCTTCTCTTCTCCAGATACTGAGGCTCGCCATTGGATATTGCAAAGGCTAAGTTTGGCTTCATTATCTTCATCGGCCCTTCTGTGATAACTGACCACGTGTCGTCATCCTGAGCAGCCAGATGCGCCTGCATGAGAATCTTCCAATCATCGTAGTCCTCCTTAGAAAACATGGGAATCTTGTTTTTAGAAGTCGACATTTTAAAATATGATAAACACAAACAACAGACTATTCAATAACTGAGATGTGCAGACTCTGACACCAATATGGCTCGAAAAACAGCTGTAGGAGTTCAGAAGGGGGTGGGGGTTGAATGCTCCTAGTATTTTAAAATTTTTGAAACCTTTTTAAAACAAGTTTTACAAGAACCCGCTTAACTTAAATCCGAGTTACTAGATTTAATATATCTCAGTCCAAACGCTGATTTCTTGGCTAAAAATATATGTGCGGAAATAAGCCAATCAAACAGTGAACAGTGTACGGTAAATAAATTCAGTAAGTAAAAGTTTAAGGACTAAGAGATTTGTTTATGGAAGTTCGGATATCAATATCCTACGTCTCCCCTTCTTCCTTTTCAGGAAGGTTCCACTAGAAGATTTGATGATTACAGCCCTTCTGCAAACACCCAGTCACCGAGCCTCGCTCCAGGTGAACTCCTAGCAACACCAAACAAAAAACAGACGCAGCTGCTGTTTACAAACAATGATATTTTTCGAACTGCTTCACAAAGCCAGTTCGTTACGGACTCAATAGAATATGACAGTGAAATACAAATGATTTTTGAGTGCAAATCTTCTGGTTTCTAAACTAAGAAACTCGATTCAACAAGGTGAACCAGAAGATGACTCGAAGGTATTTTCTGTGATAGCTTAGTTGTATGTTCTTCGAGTTTCAGAGCTTTTGAAAGATAATGAGGATAGATGAAAAGCTCGAGAGTGATGAAGACTTTGAATAACAGAGTGTTGGAGAGTGTAACAGCCGAGCGCCTCTTCAATTCAAAATTCCATCTATTTATATATTTCGTCTTCCAACGGTAATTAAATTCACCCAAGGAAAAAAATCTTTTTGAATAAATGTCCATCGCATATTCTGCTCCACTAAAATGGTAAATTGCGCTTCGTCTGAGCTAAAATGTCATCTTTCCAAAATTGTGCAAACACCGTATAGCGTCCTTTATATATTGTGTACTATTTACCCAAAATAATACTGATGTTGTCTCCTTAATTCCAGGAATATGTACGATTCAATTTTCACCATTGATTTTTTCCAATTTGAATATTGATAGCGTTTGAATCAGTTCATCGTTTGCGCCTGAACTTGTTCCCTTAATTTCTCTCATCGTTGTTTGTGTAGATACAACTGGAAAGATACTTGAATATTTGCAACAGCTGAGTGCTTTAACACTGAGTTATTCCAACAACTGAATACTTGCCAACAGCTGAATCCTAGTGCTAAACCAAACGTTTTCGTTTCAACTTATCCAAATGACGTAGTTTTGCTATCTGCAAAGAGACACGCTAACATCCGAATAATTACATCTGATATCAAGTCAACATCTGAAATAGATAGAGATAACTTTGAATTGCAACATCTGAATATTTGCGACTTCTGAAAATATATTGTTCCTGATCTGAAAGCTCTGTTAAACAATTAATCCAAAATCTGAATCGTTCCCTGTAAGTTACTTCTGATTCAAAGTAGCTTTATCAAATACTGAATACATCCACTTTTGAAATACTGAGTTCTGAGATAACTGAATAGATACTGTTTACTACTCAGATACTCGCAACTGAAACAATCGATCGCAAACTGTTACTCAAAACTGAATGCTCTTTGCTTCCAACAATAGATCTACCACTGTAGCTCACTTCTGAATACACTGTTCCCAAAATCTGAACTCATCCAAAAAAGCCAAATCTGTTTCAAAACAACGGCCTGACACCAAGGAGTGAAGTCACGTCTTCTGAACTTCAATAACCGAGATGACTTCACTATTTTTGAATACATCGAAATGCTGGGATGACGTCACGACTTCTGAGAATCAATTCGCTATAGGAGGGTCGACCCAAATCTGAATTATGCGTAACTGTTAATGACTATAACTTACTGACTGTCCAGATGTTACTTTGAATTCAGCACTTGTCTCATTTTTGTTATCACCAAAACTAATAAATGTTACCTTAACAACCAAAGAGAAAGTTGAGAATGACAGCTGGTTCTGATGATGAAATTGTTGAGGAGGAGACAGTTGTGGAGAATGTTGCGATGGAACAAAAGGAAACGACATATATTGATGATGTCGACAATATTATTGGAGAAGTGATTGCTGCAACTGCACAGTTGGTAACAGATTTCGTAGAACCAATGACAGCAAGTCTGACGATATAACAGTGGAGATCTCGGAGCGCTCGACTGCTGTGACTGATGAGGAATCAATGTCTATTGAGGATCTCTTGCAACAGATTCTGCGTGATGCGATGTTGCCATCTGTCCTTGCTTGAACCAACAAAGATCAAATTCGGACTTGGGATTTAGATTTCGGGGGTCCAAGAAGTAGAACAGTACAAGGCCAATCTTCCGCAGATTGCTGCTACTGACAAGGGGAAGGAGCCTCTTGTGGTAGATACTATTCAAGGGCATCCGACCCATGAAATTTTCTCTCTAATCTCACGTCTATAGCTAAAAGAATAGGTCTACGCTCTCGTCCACTTTGAAGCGGTGGATGCTTTCTTTAATTCTTTTAGTATTCGCAGACTCCCAGCTTTGGGATCCCTTGAGGCGATTGCTGCTAAAGAAGAGAAAATTCTGACTTGGGGAGAGATATATTCAGTGCAGACAGCTCTTCAGCGGCGAGTATATATTATTGCGAAGTATAGGGAGTTGCTTCTATGGAAATTTTTAGAGGCCAGAAGGCACAAATTTGTATCCGATACGCCCACTACAGCTATTGACCTCCAAGTTTTGGAACTGCTACTGCCACTCATCGTTTCGCATTAAAAGTTTTGCTGCGGGAAGTAAAGGAGCATAAGTTGGAATGGACACGGCCGTCCAATTCACATTTGTTTGAAGGAGACAGAATTGATCGCGGATTCTTCATTCCACGAAATCATCTGTGAGGCTCTCTCCCACAATTATTCTAATCTCGTCTTATGGGCGATTAATTAAGATAAACGAGTTACTAAAGTGAAATCTGTCTTTTTTTTTTAATAAAAACTGGTCATGTAAAAACAGAACAAATAAACAAAAGCTGCTCATTTATTCCGCAACATCTGGTTATTTATAAACAGAGCATATAATGTACACAAGGTTACAATACTCTATGTTCGCTATTATAACAACTAATCCACTAAATAAAAAACCAGATTTCATCGAAGCTAGTTCTACGGGTTCAAAATCTAAGCTAAAACAGATCTCTCATTGTTCTCAACCTTCGCCCATCTTCTGATTAGTAAGCTCTCACTACCCCTGTCCAGTCAAACCAGCTTCTTCCCCCCTGTTGTCATGCACACATACAAAACAAAACAACAGCCGGATAAACTCTAGTGAGAAACAATCTCAGTATAATCGACATATACATGAAATAACATATAGCAGTTCATATCAAAACTAACATATCAATCGAAAGGAAATGAACATATTGTATATCTTCGGACTAAGAACTGATTCCATCTAAAATCAATGCCATCAAGATTCGTGTACGATCTTGACATGGATATCCATCATATACATGAAATAACATATAGCAGTTCATATCAAAACTAACATATCAATCGAAAGGAAATGAACATATTGTATATCTTCGGACTAAGAACTGATTCCATCTAAAATCAATGCCATCAAGATTCGTGTACGATCTTGACATGGATATCCATATAACGAAATCACTCTGACTTCGAAAATAAGGTCACCTCAGACCTTGGCATTAAAATCAATTCTTTTTCTCTTCGTATCATATAATCTCATATCAATTAAAGATCCACTACCTGTGATGGATCGACAAGCATAACTTCAAGTTCTAAATCAAGAACAACAGTTATAAAGTTTGTGATTTGGCGGGATAACTCAAGAATTATCATTCTCGAGTATTCAAGTCCCTGACTCTCATGTCAAACTATACCTCGTTTATCTCCTTTTTTGGATTGCTTCAAATATCAAAGCTGAGGCCTTGTCGTAAGGATTCCAGGGAAATTCACAGAATCGAATTCTGATAACCGTAGCAAAGTTACAAGGATTTGAATTCACTCTAATTTATAGGAGAAGGTCTCTGTTTTCTGCAGAATTCCCGATGCAATAGATATAAATTCCACGTGTCATGCTGAGTAATTACATACCAAAATAGGATATGTACACACAGCTTGAAGACAGATTCCTATCAACACATGGCGTCAAATAGATTTCTCAACTAACGCTAATACCTATCAGCCGTTGTTCTTCATAATCAGATGTTACAGGAGAAGTTTTACTACTGATACCAGCGTTTACTCTTAACGGAATCAGCAGCAACAACCAGCCGTTGCATTCACAAGGAACATCAAAACGACGTTGTAACAACTAATTAAAACGACTCGTAGCATTCCAATTATTGATTACCAAAACAACCAACAGCTGAAGTACGCTTAATAACTCAAAACGCAAGCGTACTTGACAAAACGACGTTGTATCAGGAACATGTCATCCTTACTGTCACCATCTGGTGCAAAATCCTGCTTCAATCACAACCCAACGGCTGGTCACGCCAATTAACTCAAACGGCGATGTATCAGGGATCCCACGAATAAAGGCAAAACGATGTTGCGTTGCTTCCACGACTGAATCAGATCTCTCACAAACGCAACCGCTGATTTGCGCTTCAATCATCAGCAGTCAATACCGAAAGGTTGACCAACACGTGTCGCCTTCTCGATAATCCTTGCGCCCGCGCAACTGCTGTCAGCAGATTTCTCTTTAAGCGCTACTGTCAAATAACAAAACGACGACGCACCACTAACATCAGCGATCACCTCTACAGTACCATTGACTTGCATTGACATCTGAATTGCGCTACACCAGATTCTAGCATTAGCGCTACGACAGCGTTTCATCATATGTTCGAGGCAATTCACTCAACGCACCAAATTTCACCAAAACGGCAGCGTTTCACTTCCAATTGCTAGGGAATCAGATCTCTATCGAAATTTCACCAATTCACCTTCAAATCTCAATCATATTCACCCAACGACGGCGTATCCTCTCTCACGCTACTAAAACACGCTGCGAACAACCCAACTCCCAGCGATAACAGATTTCTCCTGTTACTCAGATCTCTCACAAATCTGATCGTTAACTCAACATTTCCAGAACTTCCAGAATTACTCCAAATGTGAAATATGACCCAAATATATACGACGCCTTCCATTTGAAAGCTGAACAACCATATTTCTCATGCACAAATCTGAATTGCCTACAATTAAATAATCTCGGGTTATTAAATCAAATAATCCCGGGCCTTATATTTCTCCCCCTCTAAATCATGAGTTCGTCCTCGACTTATTGAAACAGAGATGGAAATCGTTGTCTCATGTCATCTTCAACTTCCCATGTAGCTTCTTCAACTCCATGTCGATTCCGTTGAATCTTCACCAATGGAATAATCTTTGTTCGGAGTTGCTTTTCCTTCCGATCAAGTATCTTAATCGGCTGTTCAAAATAGCTAAGAGTTTCATCGAGTTCATCTTCATCAGATGGAATAATATGATATGCATCAGGTAAATATTTTCTCAGCATAGAAACATGAAAACATCATGTATACCAGAAAGATACGGAGGCAATGCAAGTCGATAAGCAAGATCGCCTATTTTCTCGAGAATTTCATAAGGACCGATAAAACGTGGAGACAATTTCCCTCATTTTCCAAATCGAATTATACCCCTGAAAGGAGAAATTTTCAAGAATACTCTGTCCCCTTTTTCAAAACACAACGGTCGACGTCTGAAATTCGCGTATCTGGCCTGTCTATGCTGCGCTGTTCTCATTTTTTGCTGAATCACTTTCACTTTCTCAGTCATCTCTCTGATCATATCTGGTCCCAACTCAGGTACCTCTGATACATCATCCCAAAACAAGGGTGATCGACATTTTCTTCCATACAATGCCTCAAATGGAGCCATCTCAATACTCATCTAATAGCTGTTGTTGTACGAAAATTCTACAAGTGGTAATGAATGTTGCCATGTAATACCAAAATCTAGTACTAAAGCTCTAAGCATGTCCTCAAGAGTTTGAATAGTTCGTTCAGTTTGTCCATCGGTTTGAGGATGATAATCGGTACTCGTATGTAATTTCGTACCTAGATCTTGTTGCAAGCTACTCCAAAAGTGTGAAGTGAATCTCTAATCTCGATCCGATACAATTGAAATTGGCACACCATGAAGTCTGACCACTTCTCGAACATAGAGATCTGCCATTTGATCATGACGATAGGTCATTCGATAAGGAATAAAACAAGCATATTTCATCAACCTATCGATAATCACCCAAATCCCGTCGCATCCTCGGGATGATAGTGGCATTTTCGTTACAAAGTCCATGGAAATGTGATCCCATTTCCATTCAGTAACAGACATATTTTGTAATAAACCAGCAGGTTTCTTTCTTTCAGCTTTCACCTGTTCAAAATTCAAGAATTTTGAAACAAAATCGGTCACATCAGACTTCATTTGCTTCCACCAGTGCTGCTTCCTCAAATCTTTGTACATCTTTCTACGACTAGGGTGAATACTGAATTTACTTCTGTGGGCCTCGGTTAAAATCTGTTGTTTCAACTCTGTACTATCTGGAACAACAAGTCTGTTATTCACATACAAGACATCATCAGCTCTTACCTGATATTCGGATTGATGTCCAGATCTGACCATCTCAACTGACTTCTGGATATTCGGATCTCTCTTTTGTGCTTCTTTGATTTGAATCAATAATTCAGGTTCCGCACTGATAGCACAAACTCTCATCGGTCTCCTATCTGTCTCAAATAAATATCCAGAAATACAGCAATCTTCTATCAGGCTAGATACACCCACAGTAGTCAAGGACAAAGCACATACCTTTCTACTAAGGGCATCAGCTGCTGCATTGGATTTCCCTTTATAATATTTGATTTCGCAATCAAAGTCTTTCAATAAATCTAGCCATCTTCGTTGTCTCATATTCAATTCAGACTGTGAGAACAGATATTTCAGACTTTTATGATCCGAAAAGATTTCAAATTTCTCACCGTAAAGATAATGTCTCCATATCATTATTGCAAAAACAATGGCTTCCAATTCAAGATCATGAATTGGATATCGGATCTCATGTGGCTTCAGTTGTCTCGAGGCATATGCGATAACATGTCCTCGCTGCATCAGAACACATCCCAATCCTTGGTGCGAGGCATCACAGTAAACAACAAAACCACCAGTACCCGAAAGAATTGTCAAAACTGGTGTTGTAGTCAATCTCTTTTTCAACTCAAGAAAGCTGGATTCGCAAGCTTCAGACCAAATTAAGGGTGCATTCTTCTGTGTCAGTTGAGTAATAGGCTTTGCAATACTTGAGAAATCCCGAATAAATCGACGGTAATAACCTGCCAAGCCCATAAAACTTCGGATTTCTGGCACAGATTTCGGTCTAGACCAGTTAATCACTGCTTCTATCTTACTCAGATCAACTAAAATACCAACACCTGAGATAATATGGCCAAGAAATACCACTTTTCGTAACCAGAATTCACATTTTGACAACTTGGCATACCTCATCTCGCCTCGCAGAGTTCCCAACACAATTCTAAGATGATTAGCGTGATCACACAAATTCTTCAAGTAAATCAGAATATCATCGATAAAGATAATCACGAAATCATCAAGATATTTCTGAAAGACTCTATTCATCAGACCCATAAACACTGTCGGGGCATTGGTCAACCCAAAAGGCATAACAATGAACTCATAATGACCATATCTCGTTCGAAATGTAGTTTTCGATATATCCTCATCTCGCACCCTCAATTGATGGTAGCCGGATCTCAAATCAATTTTCGAATATACTGACGAACCCTGCAACTGATCAAACAAATCATCTATCCGAGGTAAAGGATATCGATTCTTTACCGTTGCTTTGTTTAGTTTCCGGTAATCAATAGATAGCCTCATTGACTTGTCCTTCTTTCGTACAAACCGTACTGGAGCGCCCGAAGGAGAAACACTGGGTCTAATGTATCCCTTGGAAATAAGATCCTCCTTCTTTCAACTCTTTCAATTCAATTGGTTCCATACGATAGGGTGCTTTCGATATCGGTTGTGTACCTGGCATCAATTCAATACTGAAGTCTACCTCTCGAAATGGAGGCAATCCTGGAATCTCATCAGGAAAAACATCAGCAAATTCACAGACTACTGGTATGTTAACCAGATTCGGGCTAGTCTTCGTCATATCTACTGCATATATCAGAAATCCTTCTGCTCCCTTTTGCAATAGATTAGTCATAGAAAGAACAGAGACTAAAGGAATTCTGGCTCGTGATCCCTTACCATAGAATTTCCACTCATCAGTTTTCTCAGGTCTGAATCGAACCACTTTTTGAAAACAATCCGTGTTGACCTTGTACATGGTTAACATTTCTATGCCGATATACAATCAAAATCACACAACCAAGCACAATACAATCAATCTCAATCTCATGACCCTCAAACTGTAATATACAATTTCTGACATATTTCATCGATAAGATAACCCCTTCCCAGAGGTGAAGAAACAGATACTACTTCGGATAAGGGTTCAACAGACAACGCATTTGAGACAACAAAGTGCTCAGAGATAAATGTGTGTGAAGCACCGGTATCAACTAAGACATAAGAAGGAAAATTACAAAGATAGCAATTACCTACAATCACATCATCAGGGGCTTCTTGTGCTTGCTCCTCAATCAATGCAAACACTCGTGCTTGTTGCTTAGGAGGTTGGCTCACTGTCTGGCTCCCTCCCTGTCTACCTTGATTCTGAATCTATGGTTGGAATGAATGCATAGAAGATGCTTGTCTTTCTGGCGGTGGCATTGATCTCGATGCTCCAGTATTCTGTGAACTTCCAGAACCACGTTGAGGGCATATCCTCGCAAAGTGTCCAGGTTGATTACAGATATTGCAAAGGCCAAACACTCCTCTACACTGTTCAGTAATGTGCCGACCTCCACATTTGGGACAATAATCACCAGATTTCTGTCCAGCTCTCTGTTGTTTAGATTCATTCGAACTAGAAGAGCTACTGATACCTGAACGTTTAAACTGTTTGCCTTTTCCTTTAAAGAAATTTTTCTTTCCACTACTGCTGCCTCCAGTATCAAATCAAGGGGGTGGTGGAATCTGTTGTTTCTCTTGAGGTGATCTCGCTGATAGTGGCACAAACTATGCTCCTCGTTGCCTTATTAATCCTACTTTTCAGCTCCCTTTGCACGATTCAATGCATCAGCAAAGGTATTCGGTCGTCCTGAATTCACCAAGGTGAACACATCGGGATTCAAACCATTTATGAACTGATCAGCTTGAGCTTCATCGCTAATAGCAACGTGCGGAGCAAATTTGAGTAAACTTGTGAACTTGGCAACATATTCTTCGATATTTAGCTGCCCTTTTCGCAAATTCGCAAACTCTGCTCCTTTTCCTTTATATACAAAACTGGAAAGTATCGTTGATAGAAAGCAGCTTTGAACACAGACCAAGTAACAACAGTACCTTGGTTTTCCAACACTTTCTTTGTTGCTATCCACCAGTTTTTACCAAGGCCATGCAGCTGATGAATTATCAATATCACCCGACGATCATCGGTATAATCCAACGCTTCAAATAACTGTTCCATATCTTCTAACCAGTTCTCACAATCCACCGCATTTTCGGTTCTTGTCAGTGTTGGCGGTTTGAAGGACTGGAATCGTTTCAAAAGTGTTTCCTTCGAAGTTGCTGTTGCATTCAATACATCAATCGAAGTACTACCCTGCTCTATTCGTGGAACTGTTCCTGTCTGCCGTATAGTTGTTCGTCGAGGAGGCATATCTAAAAATCAAACAGATTTGTTCATAATTCCTCATCATATCGATAACAAATCTCAGTCCCTCCTCTGATAGCACACATGAATGTGCTACTTCTCAAGAGATTGAGTTCTGATTCATACTTCGTTTAATACATGCTACTATTCAATTCAGATTTCAGATAGCATGTAATTCTGGAGTCTGTCCGGCATACTCTTACCATTTAATCACACAATAATGCAATATGAATTCCAAACAGTAAGACATATACCATGCGAACAAATAATCAATCATATCAATCAAAATACTCGATCTACCCCTCTCATCTAATTCAATCCAAGAACTTAATGAGCTCTGATACCACCTGTTGTGAGGCTCTCTTCCCATAATTATTCTAATCTCGTCTTATGGCCGATTAAGTAAGATAAACGAGTTACTCAAGTGAAATCTGTCTTTTTTTTTCGTAAAAACTGGTCATGTAAAAACAGAACAAATAAACAAAAGCTGCTCATTTATTCCGCAACATCTGGTTATTTATAAACAGAGCATATAATGTACACAAGGTTACAATACTCTATGTTCGCTATTATAACGACTAATCCACTAAATACAAAACCAGATTTCATCAAATCTAGTTCTACGGGTTCAAAATCTAAGCTAAAACAGATCTCTCATTGTTCTCAACCTTCGCCCCTCTTCTGATTAGTAAGCTCTCACTACCCCTGTCCAGGCAAACCAGCTTCTTCCCACCTGTTGTCATGCACACATACAAAACAAAACAACAGCCGGATAAACTCCGGTGAGAAACAATCTCAGTATAATCGACATATACATGAAATAACATACAACAGTTCATATCAAAACTAACATATCAATCGAAAGGAAATGAACATATCGTATATCTTCGGACTAAGAACTGATTCCATCTCAAATCAATGCCATCAAGATTCGTATACGATCTTGACATGGATATCCATATAACGAAATCACTCTGACTTCGAAAATAAGGTCACCTCCGACCTTGGCATTAGAATCAATTCATTTTCTCTTTGTATCATATAATCTCATATCAATTAAAGATCCACTACCTGTGATGGATCGACAAACATAACTTCATGTTCTAAATCAAGAACAACAGTTATAAAGTATGTGATTTGGCGGGACAACTCAAGAATTATCATTCTCGAGTATTCAAGTCCCTGACTCTCATGTCAAACTATACCTCGTTTATCTCTAGTTTTGGATTGCTTCAAATATCAAAGCTGAGACCTTGTCGTAAGGATTCCAGGGAAATTCACAGAATCGAATTCTGATAACCGTAGCAAAGTTACAAGGATTTGAATTCACTCTAATTTATAGGAGAAGGTCTCTTTTTCTGCAGAATTCCCCATGCAATCGATATAAATTCCACGTGTCATGCTGAGTAATTAAATACCAAAATAGGATATGTACACACCGCTTGAAGACAGATTCCTGTATCCACACATGGCGTCAAATAGATGTTACAGGAGAAGTCTTACTACTGCTACCAGCATTTTCTCTTAACGGAATCAGCAGCAACAACAGCCGTTGCATTCACAAGGAACATCAAAACGATGTTGTAACAACTAATTAAAACGATGTCGTAGCATTCCAACTACTGATTACCAAAACAAACAACAGCTGAAGTACGCTTAATAACTCAAAACGCAAGCGTACTAGACAAAACTACGTTGTATCAGGAACTCGTCATCCTTGCTGTCACCAGCTGGTGCCAAATCATGCTTCAATCACAACCCAACGGCTGGTCACGCCAATTAACTCAAACGGCGACGTATTAGGGATCCCGCGAATAAAGGCAAAACGATGTTGCGTTGCTTCCACGACTGAATCAGATCTCTCACAAACGCAACCACTGATTTGCGCTTCAATCATCAGCAGTCAATACCGAAAGGTTGACCAACACGTGCCGCCTTCTCGGTAATCCTTGTGCTCGTGCAACTGCTGTCAGCAGATTCTCTTTAAGCGCTACTGTCAAATAACGAAACGACGACGCACCACTAACATCAGCGATGACACCTCTACAGTACCATTGACTTGAGTTGACATCTGAATTGCGCTACACCAGATTCTAGCATTAGCGCTACGACAGCGTTTCATCATATGTTCGAGGCAATTCGCTCAACGCACCAGATTTCACCAAAACGGCAGCGTTTCACTTCCAATTGCTAGGGAATCAGATCTCTACCGAAATTTCACCAATTCACCTTCAAATCTCAATCAGATTTCACCCAACGATGGTGTATACTCTCTCATGCTACTAAAACACGCTGCGAACAACCCAACTCCCAGCGATTACAGATTTCTCCTGTTACTCAGATCTCTCACAAATCCGATCGTTAACTCAACATTTCAAAAACTTCCAGAATTACTCCAAATGTGAAATATGACCCAAATTATATATGAAGCCTTCCAATTGAAAGCTGAACAACCATATTTCTCATGCAAAATCTGAATTTCCTACAATTAAATAATCTCGAGTTATTAAATCAAATAATCCCGGGCCTTACATCATCGGACTATTTTCTCTACTTGCTGGATTAGGGCAAAGATTTTGGTTGACGGATCTTGGTTAATCGTTGAAGAGGTTGATTTTTGGAGACCTATTACAAGGCCAGTAGATTCTTGCAATTGGGAACTGCTGCCTCAGCGGCCTTATATTTATGACCTCGCCCCTCTTTGCGCCTTCATTGAGCCCGTCCAAGAAATTGATTCAAGAGCACCCTTCTCCAAACTTGTTCGTGATCTTTGGGCTGAAGTTTGTGTAGCTATTGTACAGTTTTCTTTGATTGGATGTTTGAGCTCTGTTAGTACAATTAACCAGTGCAGAGATATTTTCGGCCCCCTTGTAGATATCGAGGAAATTACAACAGGATTTCGAGGGTTATTTCAGAATGGTCTAAGTACCAACAGTTTTGTTCCATTTTTTAATGATTTTGTTGAACAGCCTAAGGAACAGGTTTTGCCAGAAGCAGAGTCTTTTTCTTCTGATGATTCGACAGTTTATCGTTCACCTTCTCAAGATGCAGCACCCAGTGTACAAATCACACCCGCTTCTGTTAGCCTTTCTCCGTGAAATTCAGATATCTCCTTGCCCTCTCCAAATCAGAGTCCTTCTACTGATTCTTCAATGCATTTTGATACAGACGACATTCCTTTGGGTACTGAAACAGCTGTTGAACAGATACTCTTGTCTAATACGGTTGATCCTGCTACAGATCTCTTTGAACAGTTTGCTCAGATACGGGCTTTTATTTCCCAGCTGTCCATCAAGCATTTGCGAACTCAAAGCAACATTGGCAATCTTCAGAACCATCTCTTATTAAGAATCGATGATCTTGAGAAATACTCTGCCAACGCTCATACTCAAATACCTTCGAGGTCTCTTTAAAAGCGTTCGCCAGGAGGTCCAGATTCAAAAAACTGCCTTATCCTTTGAAGTACATGAGTTTAAGCAAGGTGTTCGAGCTCAAAGTGGCATCTTTTCGACAGACTTGGCTAATATTTGAAAGGAAGTCAGAGATCTATCTAAGGAATTCGACGATAAACTTGCTGTTATTCGCAATGATTTACTGGAATTCCGCATGGAAACACAGGGACAATATGCTACCCTTAGTGCTAATCTTGCTGAACTCATAGCCTTTGTCACTAAGGGCCGTGATGACAAAAAGGGGGAAGTGGGTAGCAGCCATGGCTGAGGTCAGCCTCCTTCTGAAGATAGAAGTAAACCTTGATCTAGAGATGGTGGTAGTAGTGGTAGCAGGAGTGAGCCGTCAATAAAAAGAGGAAGCAGTGTATCTAAGCAGGGAGATTGGAGATATTGGATAAATGGATAGATCTGGATTGTTGCAAGTTTTTAGTTTTTAGTCCTTTGTACAAATCTTTTTTATCGTGCCTCTTATTGAATATATAGCATACTTGGAGAAAATTACGTTTGTTTAGTTTAAGTAAAAGGCTGCTAAGTTTTGTCATCACCAAAAAGGGGGAAATTGTTAAGATAAAATTTATAAGTTTTGGTGATAACAAAATAAGACTGAAAACTGATCATAAGTATTCGCAGCAGACAAAAGAAGGAAACATTTCAGATTCCGTGACGTCATGCCATTAAGTTGAAGATTTCAGTTTCGAGAACTCTGAGATAAGTTGTATTGAAATCTGAGTTGACTTTTCGGGTCATTTGAGTAATCGGTTTTTATCAGCAATTGGGACAGTCTTTTAGATTTGAGGGGATTCGGACTTGACTCAGAAGCTACATTAAGAGATCTGATTTAGAGCAAAGTATATTCAGACTTCAGTTATTGAGCTGAAGATTTATATCCGAGTGATATTCAGATTTCAGGTATAAGGTTGAAGCTTTTGAATCGGATTCCAGTATTTGGATCAGTTGAATAATCGGGTTGGTTAATTCAAATATCGGGTCAGATTTTTAGAGTTGAAAGGATTCAGACATGATTCAGATGTCTCTGTAACAGATTTCATTATATTGACTCAGGAGGTATTATTCAGATTTGAGAAGTATAAACAGACTCTACTCAAGTTATTTCAGATATCGTTACAGAGCAAGCAGAGTACATCAGCTTTGAGGTTATCAGAATTGTTCGATTCAGACTTAGGAACAGTGTACTTTCAGAAGTCGTTAACATCTCAGACATGACAGAGTAACGGCGATATTTCAGATATGATTAAGATACATAAAGAGAGTGACTTTCAGCTTTCTATTTTAAGACAGATGTGAGCTTCGAATATCTTCAAATGTTATCAATAGGTTTTTGAGGAGGATCAAAGGTCATGATTTAATCATATAAAATCCTGGAATTAAGGAGATAGAATCAGAGCTATTTTGGGTAAAATTACACAGTACGCAGAATGTCAGGTCCCGTACTAATCACTCAAAGATAATAGCACAATTAAGCACATAATCACGGAAGCGTAAAATCGGGCTTAAAAATTTTCGAAATGTAATTGGGCCTGAACTTAAAACATCATTCAAAATATTCATAATCAAAATAAGAGTTAACTCAAACTCCAACAAACAGGTAACAAAAATATACAATTCAAAATACAGATCCCCGAATACAATAAAACACAGGGCATCCCCGTTCAATACATATTATAAATAGACTGGGACTCAAGGAAACAGGGACCGACCAGCTGAACCTCCACTCTGTGCAGCTTGGTTACCAGAAGATCCTGCAAATGGGCAACACAGACCCAAAAAACACAAAGCAGGATCATAATCAAAATAAGAGTTAACTCAAACTCCAACAAACAGGTAACAAAAATATACAATTCAAAATACAGATCCCCGAATACAATAAAACACAGGGCATCCCCCGTTCAATACATATTATAAATAGACTGGGACTCAAGGAAACAGGGACCGACCAGCTGAACCTCCACTCTGTGCAGCTTGGTTACCAGAAGATCCTGCAAATGGGCAACACAGACCCAAAAAACACAAAGCAGGAAAACAAATACGAGGTCAAGCCTCAGTACGAAGAGTTCAAAAACAGCTAATCATGGAACATGCCATAATCGATGCCATGAAATGCATGAGGGCTATAAAAGATCGGATAGCTCGACCAGCAAGTCAACTGGCAATCCCAAATCAAGCCTCTATACCACGCACAGTCAATCAGCCAGTGGAAATCATCGGTCCGTGATCATCGGGGCCCGTCAGCCCATCACAGCTCGGTGGTAGACACTCGAATCCGGATGTCACCACTCCGATGATAGCGTTGGACTTTTCAGGCACAACTCATCAGTCGGCCAGTCACAACGTGGCTTTCAATCGGATCATCAATCAATCTGTCAATCAGGCTCAAGATGTATGCATGTATGCCAATTCAATATTCAATTCAAAATGCATACAATTCAATACGTGAAAACAGAATGTAAACTCAATCAATTCAACATGTTGTACCACGTAATTCACATAATCATATCATCAAATCTCACAACATCAATTACAGCCATGTTCACGCTCAAGCTGCTAAATTTGATCAATTCGTACCTTCAACAGTTGAAATCTACCTCAACGGATTCTCACAAAGGCATGGTACAAACAACCGAAGCAAGTCAGCTTCCTCCCGCTACCAAATTCACGGTAGGGACTCCCTGGAACTCAAATCTGTACCAGGTATCTAACAATTAGTTAAATTCGAACTCAACATCTAAATTTCTAAGGTCAAGTAGCATAATTCAACTACCGAATCCTACAGAGTACTTCTCAACTCTTAAACTTGGCAAGGAATCACTTACCCAAAATCGCACAACACCCAAAGAACGCTCTGTCAGATTTCTCCAGAAATCTTCGCACACCAGCAGCTTCGCGTTCTAATTCACGAGTCGTTCTACAGCCTCTAACGGGTAACAATCGAAAGAACAAGTGACAAGGATTCCAGCGCCACCAAAATCACTCAAATCATCGGCGGAGAACGGCGGCAATCGACGGATATTAAGTCACGGTGAACAGTAGCTAACGAGGGTTGAAGATAGACATAAGAAATATCGGGTTCAGAATAATTCTAAGTGTCGATCAACACCTATTTATATATCTCTCAAATCCAACAGCTGCTGATCGCAATTATCCAGACGTTGCTACCGTAGGTACCTTACGACTGGTATTCATATCTTCAACAACAAGACCAGCAGCAAAAACCAGTCGCAAAATAATATTAAAGCAATACCAAAACGACATCGTAGCAACTAATCAAAACCACGTCACAACGCTCCACCAGCTGATACCAAATCCCATGCGAAAAAACCATCAGCTGGTCACCTAGATAACCCAAAACAACGATGTAACAAGGTTCCCGTTAAAAAAAGATAAAACGATGCCGCCTAACTAGCAACAGCTGGTCATTCAGCTGGAAAAATTCTCACAATGTAACAGCTGATAGCACTACAACTGCATAGTGAAACGACGATGCATCACTCATTCGCTACAGTACAGTTGACTCGCGTTGACGTCTGAAATGCGCTGCGTCTGGTTCCTTGCATTAGCGCTACGGCTGGTTTTCACGAAACGACGGCGTTTTACTCCCACACCATAAACTGCTGATCAGCTTTCACCAGCTAGCGCTACAGCTAAATTCTAACATTTTAATTCTACTGGAATCAGATTTCTCTCGAAAAACCCTCAAAATCCACGCGACTAATCCCAAATCAATTCGATTAATCACTAATCTAAAATCTGATTCCTCACATTCTCCCCACCTTAAGAGATTTCGTCCTCGAAATCAAAGGTAAACTCATGGAAATTTTCAAACAATTCATTCCAACAACAGAATACAAAACAGCAATTCAGCATATACAACCCCAAGAGTTCAAGATAACTGGGTAATCAACAAATATCAACTAGGGAAAACACAACCAGAACCGAAATCTAAACAACAATCTACTCAAACAGATGTGGCCAATCACGCTGAATCTTCTCTTTCGGTTACCAAGTTGCTTCTTCTCTGCCATGCTTGCTCCATTGGACCATCACCAACGGAATTACCTTGTTCCTCAGCTGCTTCTCCTTTCTATACAAGATCTGCACTGGATATTCGACATAACTCAAGGCAGAATCCGGCTCTACTTCGTCGGTTCTCAAAACATTGGAAAGATTCAGCTCATATTTTCTCAACATTGAAACATGAAAAACATCATGCATCGCTGCAAACTCCTCGGGCAGCCTCAATCTATAAGCCAACTAACCTATCCGCTCAACGATCTCAAAGGGACCAACGAATCTAGGGGCTAATTTGCCTTTAAATCTGAATCTCATCACGCTCTTGAAAGGAGAAACCTTGAGAAATACTCGATCGCCAACCTCAAACTCTAACGGTCGACGTCTTCGGTTTGCATAGCTGGTAAATCTATCTTGTGCAGCCTTCATTATACTTCGAATCAAATCAACCTGATCTTTCATATGCTGCACAAACTCAGGGGTAGAAAGCTGTCTCTCACCAACTTCTTCCCAACAAATCAGAGATCTGCATTTTCACAAAGAAACAGAGAAATCATCAGACTGACCACTTCGGGCTTTGATCTTTAACTCATGAATGTACGGATCAGTCCTCTGCGCCTCCCTGATGTCACTCACAACCTGCGGTTCTACTTAATCGAAGAAACCATAAAGTACTGATCACCCGGCTGGAAACGCCAACCAGAAGTACTCAACTGCTCATAGACTTTAGGGACACTCAAAGAAGAAAGCATCGCAGGCTGGGTCTTCCTAATCAATGCGTCAGCAACTGAGTTCATCCACCTAGGCTTATACTGAATCTCACAGTTAAAGTCCTTGAGCAATTCCATCCATCGTCGTTGCCTCATATTCAAATCAGACTGCGTGAAGACATATTTCAGGCTCTTGTGGTCGATGTACACCACAAATTCTTCACCATACAGATAATGTCGCCAAATCTTCAAGGCAAACACTATCGCAGCCAACTACAAATCATGAACAGGGTACCTCTCAGACTGACCACTTCGGGCTTTAATCTTCAACTCATGAACATATGGATCAGTCCTCTGCGCCTCCCTGATGTCACTCACAATCTGCGGGTTCTACTTAATCGAAGAAACCATAAAGTACTGATCACCCGGCTGGAAACGCCAACCAGAAGTACTCAACTGCTCATAGACTTTAGGGACACTCAAAGAAGAAAGCATCGCAGGCTGGGTCTTCCTACTCAAAGCATCTGCTACTGAGTTCATCCGCCCAGGCTGATACTGAATCTCACAGTTAAAGTCCTTGAGAAATTCCATCCATCATCGTTGCCTCATATTCAAATCGGACTGCGTGAAGATATACTTCAGACTCTTGTGGTCGATGTACACCACAAATTCTTCACCATACATATAATGTCGCCAAATCTTCAAGGCAAACACTATCGCAGCCAACTACAAATCATGAACAGGGTACCTCGTCTCGTGAGGCTTCAACTGTCGAGACGCATAAGCAATCACGTACCCATTCTGCATCAGCACACATCCTAACCCATTGAGAGAAGCGTCGGAGCACACCACAAATCCTCCGGATCCAGACGGTAGAGCTAAAACAGGAGCAGTAGTCAAATTCTCCTTCAACGTCTCAAAACTAAACTCGCACTCGTCAGTCCAAACAAACTTATTATCCTTCTGAGTCAACTGAGTCAAAGGCTTGGCTATCGAAGAGAACTTCTCGATAAATTGCCTGTAATAGCCAGACAATCCCAAGAAACTGCGGATCTCTGAAACTTTCCTAGGTCTCTCCCAGTTAAGAACTGCTTCGACCTTACTCGGATCCACCGAATCCCTTGCGCAGAAATCACATGACCCAAAAAGATAATCCGATCAAGCCAAAATTCACACTTGCTAAACTTGGCGTACAATTGCGAGTCCCTCAACCTCTGCAACACCAATCTGAGATGCTCCTTATGCTCTCTCATGCTCCTCGAGTACACTAGGATGTCATCTATGAAGACAATCACGAACCGATCGATATACTCGCTGAAGACGCGATTCATCAAATCCATGAACACAGCTGGGGCATTCGTCAACCCAAACGGAATGACCAGAAACTCATAATGCCCATATCGAGTCCGGAAAGCTGTCTTCGCCACATCAGCGTCCCTAATTCGCAACTGGTGGTAACAGAGCGCAAATCAATCTTCGAGTAAACGACCGATCCCTGCAACTGATCGAACAAGTCATCAATCCTCGGTAAGGGATACTTGTTCTTCACCGTCGCTTTATTCAACTGTCGGAAGTCCACGCACATCCTCATAGATCCATCTTTCTTCTTCACAAAAAGAATCGGAGCTCCCCAAGGCGACATACTCGGTCTGATGAAGCCTTTCTCCAAGAGGTCTCTCAACTGATCCTTCAGCTCTTTCAACTCTGCGGGCGCCAACCGATACGGAGCTCTAGAAATCGAGGCGGTACCGGGCACCAACTTATGCTAAAATCAATCTCACGTCTTGGAGGGAATCCAGGAATCTCATCTGGAAACACGTCGGGAAACTCTCGTAGATCGGAACATCGCTCAACTCCAATCGCTGCTCTTGGGAAACGTCCAGCGCGTAAATCATGAATCCAGCATTCTCCAGCGATAACAGGCTAAACATCTCCATGGCGGACACCAGTGGAATCTTCGAGCGCGAATCAGCACCATAGAACTCCCACTTCTCACCCGAGTCAGAGCGAAATCTCACCAAACCATGAAAACAGTCAACAGTAGCCTTGTAGCTAGACAACACATCCATCCCCAAGATGCAATCAAAATCTCTCATTCCCAAACAATCAGATTGGACACCAAAACATGATCATCAAATCGAAGCACACAATCCAACAACACTTCACGGGACCAAAGATTCACACCAGCAGGGACCACATATTCACACCAGCAGGGGTAGACACGGAAACAACATCACACAATGGGGAAGAACTCAACCCATACTCACAAACAAACAACTCATAAATAAAAGACTGTGATGCACCAGTGTCAAATAGAACTCTCGCAGGATAATCAAAGATAAAGCATGTACCTGCGATCATCATACCAGGCGCCTCCTCAGCCTGCTCTCTCGACAAATCGTTCGCCTGAGCCTGCTACGGAATCTGGAACGGAGGTCTCTAAGGTGCTCCAAATCTAGAAGGCTCACGGGGTTGGAATCCAGATCGCTGGGTAGGGGCAGGAAACTGCGGTCTCAGAGAAGAACCACCAGCTGATCCCTGCTGCGATGGAACTGAAGACTGACCCCTCAACAGAGGACACACTCTAACAAATTGTCCTGGCTGTCCATAGTTACGACAGGACCCCTGAACTCCACGACACTGCGAAGTCGGATGCCTTCCTCCGAACTGTCCACAAGACATGCCACTAGAACCGCTACCAGAACCACTGCCAGAACCAGAACTCGCAGAACTATGGCGTACACCAGTGGAATATTCGAGCGTGAATCAGCACCATAGAACTCCCACTTCTCACCCGAGTCAGGACGAAATTTCACCACACCATGAAAACAGTCAACAGTAGCCTTGTAACTAGACAACACGTCCATCCCCAAGATGCAATCAAAATATCTCATTCCCAAAACAATCAGATTGGACACCAAAACATGCTCATCAAATCGAAGCACACAATCCAACACAACTTCACGGGACCACAGATTTACACCAGCAGGGGTAGACACGGAAACAACATCACACAATGGGGAAGAACTCAACCCATACTCACAAACAAACATCTCAGAAATAAAAGAGTGTGATGCACCAGTGTCAAATAGAACTCTCGCAGTATAATCAAAAATAAAGCATGTACCTGCGATCATCATGCCAGGCGCCTCCTCAGCCTTCTCTCTCGTCAAAGCATTCGCCTGAGCCTACTGCGGAATCTGGAACGGTGGTCTCGAAGGTGCTCCAAATCTAGAAGGCTCACAGGGTTGGAATTCAGATCGCTGTGTAGGGGCAGGAAACTGCGGTCTCTGAGAAGAACCACCAGCTGACCCCTGCTGCGAAGGAACTGAAGACTGACCCCTCAACAGAGGACACACTCTCACAAAGTGTCCTGGCTGTCCACAGTTACGGCAGGACCCATGAACTCCGCGACACTGCGAATTCGGATACCTTCCTCCGCACTGTCCACAAGACATGCCACTAGAACCGCTGCTAGATCCACTGCCAGAACCAGAACTCGCAGAAACAGAGGAACTCGAATCCGCCTTCTTCTTAAATTGTTTCCCTCAAGGTCAAAACCTTTGGCGATTCGACTGCTGGTGCGACCCCTGAGGAGAATAGAAAGATTACGACGCATCCTGCACGGGCTGATAGGTGCGTCCAGTAGTCAGCTGAATCGGAGCCTCAACCTCCATCAAACTCTCCTCAATGTCCACCGCTCGGTTCACTGCATCAATATAGGTCACAGGTGACCCAGAAAAAACCATCCGGTATAGATCAGGCCTCAAGCCCTTCAGAAATTTGTTCCTCTTTGTTCTCTCTTGGTTGGCTACGTGTGGCACATAGACCAAAAGCGCGGAAAACTGTTGAGCATACTCAGCCACTAGCATGCTACCCTGCCTCAGATTATCGAACCCCGGCTGTTATAAAAATAATCCGGGGTATAATCCCATCTGAACGCCTCACAGAAGCTCTCCCAGGTGATCACAGCCCCACTATCCCGAAGGATACGAGTACCTCTCCACCAGCGCTGTGCATTGTCTCTCAGCTGCAGCACCGCCAGCTTCAGTATTTTCTCGGGAGCGTACTCCAGAGTATCAAACAACTCCTCCATCTGATCTAACCATGCCTCAGCCATCGCACCACCCTCTGCTGCAGAAAACGTCGGAGGGTTCGTCCGCTGAAACCTAGCTAAGACCAACTCCATCTCGCCTATCTGTCTAGTAACATCCTCAACCTGATGAACGTCATCATCACTACCCGCCCTAGACTCCTCCACAGTACGTCTAGTCGTCCTACCTCTTCCGCTTCTCGGCGGCATCAAAATAATTCTAGAGGTAAGATCCCACAGCAAATAGATATATCACATAGACAGATAAAAGATCACATAAGTCACAGAGCCAAATCAAAAATCAAAATCAAAAACTCTGTGCCTAGACTCGTGTGTGATCAAAAAGAGCCAAATCAAAATCAAATCAAAACTCTGTGCCTAGACTCGTGTGTGATCAAAAGAAATCGAGCTTATCCCAGTTTAAGCTCTGATACCAAAAAATGTCAGGCCCCGTGCTAATCACTCAAAGATAATAGCACAATTAAGCACATAATCACGGAAGCGTAAAATCGGTCTTAAAAATTTTCGAAATATAATTGGGCCAGAACTTAAAACATCATTCAAAATATTCATAATCAAAATAAGAGTTAACTCAAACTCCAACAAACAGGTAACAACAATATACAATTAAAAATACAGATACCCGAATACAATAAAACACAGGGCATCCCTCGGTTCAATACATATTATAAATAGACTGGGACTCAAGGAAACGGGGACCGACCAGCTGAACCTCCACTCTGTCCAGCTTGGTTACCTGAAGATCCTACAAATGGGTAACACAGACCCAAACAACACAAAGCAGGAAAACAAATACGAGGTCAATCCTCAGTACGAAGAGCTAACAAAAACAGCTAATCATGCAACATGCCATAATCGATGCTATGAAATGCATGAGGGCTATAAAATATCGGATAGCTAGACCAGCAAGTCAACTGGCAATCTCAAATCAAGCCTCAATACCATGCACAACCAATCAGCCGGTGGAAATCATCGGTCCGTGATCATCGGGGCCCGTCAGCCCATCACAGCTCGGTGGTAGACACTCGAATCCGGTAGTCACCACTCCGATGATAGCGTTGGACTTTTCAGGCACAACTCATCAGTCGGCCAGTCACAACGTGGCTTTCAATCGGGTCATCAATCAATCTGTCAATCAGGCTCAAGATGTATGCATGTATGCCAATTCAATATTCAATTCAAAACGCATACAATTCAATACGTGAAAACAGAATGTAAACTCAATCAATTCAACATGCTGTACCACGTAATTCACAGAATCATATCATCAAATCTCACAACATCAATTACAGCCATGTTCACGCTCAAGTTGCTAAATCTGCTCAATTCGTACCTTCAAAAGTTGAAATCTACCTCAACATATTCTCACAAAGGCACGGTACAAACACCGAAGCAAGTCAGCTTCACCCGCTACCAAATTCACGGCAGGGACTCCCTGGAACTCAAATCTGTACCAGGTATCTAACAATCAGTTAAATTCAAACTCAACATCTAAAGTTATAAAGTCCAGTAGCATAATTCAACTACCGAATCCTACAGAGTTCAAGATGTATGCATGTATGCCAATTCAATATTCAATTCAAAACGCATACAATTCAATACGTGAAAACAGAATGTAAACTCAATCAATTCAACATGCTGTACCACGTAATTCACAGAATCATATCATCAAATCTCACAACATCAATTACAGCCATGTTCACGCTCAAGTTGCTAAATCTGCTCAATTCGTACCTTCAAAAGTTGAAATCTACCTCAACATATTCTCACAAAGGCACGGTACAAACAACCGAAGCAAGTCAGCTTCCACCCGCTACCAAATTCACGGCAGGGACTCCCTGGAACTCAAATCTGTACCAGGTATCTAACAATCAGTTAAATTCAAACTCAACATCTAAAGTTATAAAGTCCAGTAGCATAATTCAACTACCGAATCCTACAGAGTACTTCTCAACTCTTAAACATGGCAAGGAATCACTTACCCAAAATCGCACAACACCCAAAGAACGCTCTGTCAGATTTCTCCAGAAATCTTCGCACACCAGCAGCTTCGCGTTCTAATTCACGAGTCATTCTACAGCCTCTAATGGGTAACAATCATAAGAACAAGTCTCAAGGATTCCAGCGCCACCAAAATCGCTCAAATCATCGGCGGAGAACGGTGGAAATTAAGTCATGGTGAACAGTAGCTAACGAGGGTTGAAGATAGAGATAAGAAATATCGGATTCAGAATCAACAGCTGCTGATCTCAATTATCCAGACATTTCTACCGTAGGTACCTTACGATTGGTATTCATATCTTCAACAACAAAACCAGCAGCAACAACCAGTCGCAACATAATATTAAAGCAATACCAAAACGACATCGTAGCAACTAATCAAAACAACGTCACAACGCTCCACCAGCTGATACCAAGTCCCATGCGAAACAACCATCAGCTGGTCACGCTAGATGACTCAAAACGACGATTTAACAAGGTTCCCGTTAACAAAGATAAAACGATGCCGCCTAACTAGCAACAGCTGGTCATTCAACTGGCACAATTCTCACAACGTAACAGCTAATAGCGCTACAACTGCATAGCAAACGACGACGCATAACTCTTTCACTACAGTACCGTTGGCTCGCGTTGATGTCTGAAATGCGCTGCGTCTGGTTCCTTGCATTAGCGCTACGGTTGGTTTTCTCGAAATGAAGGCGTTTTACTCCCACACCATCAACTGCTGATCAGCTTTCACCAGCTAGCGCTACAGCTAAATTCTAACGTCTGAATTCTACTGGAATCAGATTTCTCTCGAAAAACCCTCAAAATCCACGCGACTAATCCCAAATCAATTCGATTAATCACTAATCTAAAATCTGATTCCTCATACAGAATGCCTGATACGATGATTACCCTCTTTGGAATATAAGTCAATTTAGCCCTGACAAGCGCAGTTTACCTTTTGCATGGTATTAATGGAGCATTAAATGCCATGATACGATGAAGATATGCAAAGGAGATTATCTCTACTGGCTACATTTATTGACCGTTGAAGAAAAAGAGTATAGAAGGATGAAGAATTCAAATGAAGAAGTCTTTTGCTCCTCTCCGCTATCAGTGATTCACAACGCTTATTCTTTGTCATCAAAAAGCTCTCAAATATTCACTGGAACCATTCATTACAAAAATATTGTAATTCCATTATTACAACTCGAAGAACAGTCAAGTTCAGCCTTCATAGTTTTAACCTTCGAGTAATCTTCTAGTTTACATTTGTAAACAATTCTTGTTGATAAAAGAACCAAAAGATCTACAATACTCAATAGCATCGTATTTCATTGTCATATTCATCTTTGAGTCTGTAAACGAACTTGTTGTGTGAAGCAGTTCGAAAAATCAAGTTATTTGTTTTTCAGCATTTGTATTTGCGTGTATTGGAGTTTCTAGGAGTTCAATTGGAGCGAGGCTCAGTGACCGGGTGTCTAGAGTGTCTGTATTCATCAAAATCTTCTACTGGAACCTTTCTGCAAAGGAATAAGGGGAGACGTAGGATCTTCAATTCCGAACTTCCATAAACAAACTCTGAACCTTGCACTTTTACTTTACTGCATCGCATTTATACTTATATTGTTCACTGATCAATCGACTTCTTTCCGCACATTATTTGTTAGTCGAGAAATCAGATTTGGGACTGAGATACCTCAGATCTGGTAACTCGGATCTGATTTAAGCGAGACGCTTTTAAAATCATTTTAGGGTTTCGAAAATTCAAAAGATATGTAAAGGAGTTCATTCAACACCCCCCCCCCCTTCTGAACTCCTAAGGCTGCTTTCGATCTATATTGATCCTATCAACGGTGCTCATCTACCCACTTCTGCACCTCCATCTCATATAGCTCGTACAGCACTAGCGACCGTCGCTCTAAAGGTCAGATACCTGCTCCGTCTCAGTGCAAAACAGAAACTGGTCTTCAAGTTTGGCTAGATTGTCAAAACATGATACATCTTTGAGCCTTACCGTAGTGCATAAGTGACCCATTCGTCATAATCAGCCATTTTACTCGATACATCTTCCCACAAGGTTTGAGCATTAACTGACAGTGCTCATCCACTGGGTTAGGTAGGGCAATAGCTTCCAACATTCCTTTTCCCTTTGCTGTTGGGTCGATATTTGGCAAAAAGTGTGTCACCTTGTTGATTTCTCTGATTTCCACGAGAGCAAAGATCCCCGTACCAGCAAAAGTAAAAGACTGTTGAGCTTGTTTCTCAGGTCCAAATCGAAAAACTATAGTACCCTCGTTGATAACCAGCTCCATATCTGTTTGTTTACCACAATAAACACGCTATTCTTGATCATAAGCGACGAATCCATCATCAGCATGTTTCTCCACTTTTGGAGTTGTCTCCATAGTGGCTTCTGGTCCACCAGCGGTTGAAGACTTATTAGACCCAGCTGGAATGTCAGGAATGGTACCAGGTTGGGACTCATCTTGATGATCAGCAGTAGGCTTCACTTTGTTTGTTCTCTTGGTCCAGTTCTTTTTTGTGATTAGCACCGGTGGAACAAACACAGTGGCTTCAGAGTCCGACGAATCTAAAACCAATTTACGCTTAGCGCCACCTGTAACGCCCCAAAATCCATGGGACCACATTATGCATTTTTTTCATTTTATAGATTTAAAATGGCATGTTGAAATGTTATGCATTTATGTTTTAAGTGATTTCAGAAAAATAGATGTGACGCCGCTGGTTTCAGTGGATGCTCCAAGGGTGATGCACGAACAGTTTTTAAAGGGATTGAAAATATCTTTAAGGAGGACAAATGATTTCTTTTGAAAAAGGTTTGGTGTTTTACAAATTAAAATGAGAGGAAGGGAATTTACTAAATTTTATAAGTGTGTCATGCTTAATTTCACAAGTAGCATGCCACTAATCCCTTTCATATAAAAACCTGTTTTGAAAGCAAGATCCTTATAATTTGCAAATAAAATCTTTAGTGTTCTTCAAAATATTCTCCAGAAAAGTTCGTGCGTTGCTTAAAGGAGAAGATTTCTGTAGGAATCGGTTGCTATTGCAAAGCTTCGTTTAAGGCAAGTAAAAGCTGATTCTTGACTCACCATTTAAAACATATATTGATGTTTTCTGAGTCTCCTTACCTATATGTTACAGTATGTTTAAAGTTCATGTTTAAAAAGATTTATACATGAGGAGGAAAGAAAGATGGGTTCAAAATGATGTTTTGATGCTTCCAAATGTTTTCCAGAAATTTTATGATGTTTTAAAAGTACTGAGGACTCGAGTTTAATCCAAGAATGTTTATGAATGTTCTTCCTTTCAGTATTCGTAATATCAAAATTTGATAACTATGTAATTGGTAGTTGCTAGTTGAATCAGTATAAAGTCTGGTTTGATAGGCAACGGCTGATAGCGTAGTTGTTGTTTTGATGTTACGAATATCAAGTCAAATTTCAGCAGTTGCGTTGTTTTCGTAAAATCAGTAGTTGCACTATTCATTCCAGTAGTTGCATTCAATTTTAGTATTCCAGCAGTTGCATTATTCATTTCTAAAGTGCTATTCATTGCGACTAGTACTATTCATTGCGACTGGTTCCTATTTCTTGCATCTGGTTATTTAGCGAAAATACTTACGTCTGGTTTCACGTATGTTAGCGCTTTTCTTGCGACTGGTTGATGCGCTAACGACGTCGTTTCCTTAAGTTGTAGCTGTCAACAGATAGTTACTGTTCATGTTAGCAGATATTCTTACTTCATTATGTCGGTTTCCTACTTCAACGACGTCGTTTCATTTAATACGTTTGTTTTTAGTAAAAAGACTTTGCAGCTGGTTTCTTTTAGCACAACCCGTGAACAGTAGAAATCTGTTTTGTTTCATAGTACTGTTCCATTTTTTTGCGACTGGTTCCTGTCTTGCGACTGGTTCCTATTCATTGTGACTGGTTTCTCTTACGACTGGTTTCATTTCAATGATATGTTTCCAAAAGCTGAGTTCTATACTCAGTAAAATTTTAAAGTGGAAGCAAGAGTTTTAAATGATGGAATCCGAGGATTTTTAAGAAAGAAAGTTTAAAGAAGAATGTTAAAGGAACAAAAATTTATTTTAGATTTATGGCAAAGATAACAGACGGTCATAATGGGTGAGGTGAGCAGCTATCAGTTGCCCTCCCATAAAGAGAAGGGTGAGCAGTCGTCTATAAGTCGGTTGCCCTAACGCAAAGAATCCAAAGGCTAAGGATGATATCAGTAGTCACTTGATCAGGTGCAACACGGACCTAAGGAGAGCTTCGGAGCCATAAATCTAAGGAAAAATGATAATGATGTTGAGATTTGGGCTATTATCCCATGTCTCCAAGTTTATGAAAAAAAGAATGAATGTTTATGAAATGTTTACGAAAGAAAATGATATTGATCATTGATGTTCTTTTAACTTATGTATTGATCAGATGTCCACCTGCGTATTTGAACTTGTTATTATTCAGGTTTTATGCTGAGCCCCTAGGCTCATTAGCTTTTAAAATGGTGCAGGTGCGAAAGCTGGAGAGCGAACAAAAGGTGAAAATTGAATCAGCTGCTGGGTGGTGTGTGTTTGTCCAAGGCCAGCGTTTTCCGTGTCGTAGCTGATGTTGTTTTGTTTTAGAATGTACTATATTAAATCAGTTGCAACAGTTGTACATTTATATAGATTATCAGCTGTTGTAAATCGCAATTGCAATTTATAATAAAGTCTATTTTCCGCAAATGTTTCCAGTAGTTGGCACACAATTGAGTATCTGTTAGATTTTGTTTTCATGTTTTCTGTTTCTTTCAAAGTTATAAGAAATACAGCTTATAACAAATTGTCTTTCAGCCCTTCTTTTTATTAGAAAATTTTTATTTACCCCAATTCGTGATTCTCGTGGGTTCGGGCGTCACAACATGGTATCAGAGCAACGTTCCTGAGATAAACACACGCACCATCAGCTGGATCAAAGTTCATCGTCCGTTCCTCTAAGTTGTGAGTTTATTTTCAGAGCATTGTCTTTAAATTATTTAGCATGTTCTGATATATGTATGAGGTGGATTACGGGCTATACAATATAAGATGTCAGGAAGAGGAAGAATTAGACGAAGTATTCCACTAGAAGAAACTGATAGTGATAATAATGCTAATATCACACAACTGTTAAGGCTGCTAGTAGAACAAAACAATAGAGGAAATGGCCAATCAAGCAGCAGCAGGGGACCAAGCAATGATGATCCCCAAGAGAAGTTCAGACGACAGAAACCCAAGGAATTCAGTGGTACTACTGATCCACTAGTTGCCGAGAGCTGGATCAAATCCATGGAGGATATTTTTGAGTACCTTCAAATGTCTGATTTAGATAGGCCCAGGTGCGCTATCTATATGTTAAGGGATGGTGCGATGATTTGGTGGGAAGGAGCCAAATTGTCTGTGGATTTGTTGAATCTTACTTGGGCAGATTTCAAACAAGTATTCTTTGAGCAATACTTCACGGCTGGAAAGAGGTCTGAATTGAAGAGGGAATTTTTGACCCTCAAACAAGGAAGTTTAACCGTACAGGAATATGTGCGGAAGTTCGAAAGAGGGTGCTATTTTGTGCCACTGATAGGAAGTGACCCAGAAGAGAAACTGAGTCATTTTGTAGAAGGATTAAAGCCGATGTTCAAAATGAATGTTAGGATTTCTGTGCCAAATACCTATAGGGTAGCAGTGGATAGAGCCCTGCAAATCGAAAGAGATTGAAAAGATGTTGATGAGGAAAGGCAGCAGAAGCGACAAGACTTTCAGCAGAAGGATCAGAGGCCATTAAAGAAGCAAAATAAGAACCATCAGAGGCCTCAGGAGCAAAAGCCTCTATCGATTCAACCTATTAGCTCTGTTCCTGCTGGTAATAACAGGCCAGAATGTCCTAAGTGCCACAAGCACCATCCTGGACAATGCAGACTTGGACAAAATGTCTGCTATAAATGTGGGATGCCAGGGCATATTTTGAAATATTGTCCAAAGTTCAAGCAACTGGTGACTAGCAGAGCCTACGTAATGACAGCTGATCAAGCCAATCCAGACTCGACAGTAGTCACAGGTGAAATTTTGATAGCTGGATTTCCTTCTCTGGCTTTAATAGATTCAGGAGCTACACATTCATTCATTGCTGCCGAGTTTGTTAAGAAATTGCTCATCCAACCAGAGCAAGTATTGATAGGATATTGTGTATCAGTACCATCAGGAGAGAAGATGGTATAGCACGAACTGTTTAGGAGTTTAGAACTTAAACTTCCAGGGCATCAGATTACTGCTGATTTAATTATATTGCCGATGCCAGAATTTGATATGATTTTGGGAATAGATTGGCTAACTAAGTATGGGGTAGTAATTGACTTTAAACTACGAGCAGTAGCTGTCAACCCACCAGTAGGAGAGCCATTCCAGTTTTTAGCCAAACATGTTAATAGAGTTCATCGAATTATATCATCCTTAGCAGCACTGATAGACCCCAGCTGTCAGCCGTAGAGATAGTAAATGAGTTCCCTGAGGTTTTTCCAGAAGATATCCAGGGACTACCACCAGATAGAGAGCTGGAATTTTCAATTGATCTAATTCCAGAAGCTGCTCCAGTATCTAGACCACCTTACCGATTAGCTCCATCAGATATGAAAGAACTGAAAGAACAGATACAAAATCTGTCAGGCCTCGTGCTCGCAACCAAGTAAAAACCCAAACACATGCGGAAGCTTATCAAAAAGTGGGTAAAATTTTTGCTTTTAGGCCCGACGGTTTAAAACATATAATTTAAAATAGAACGATACTCAAAATAGGTTCCCAGTTTACAAACCAACAAAAGCAAGTATAGCATCAACACAATTAAAAGTATCAGACTCCACATCAGAATACAACAACAAAGCACAGGGCATCTCCCCGACTACTAGACTGATACATACATATATGATATACGCTACTGGGACACTCAAACACCTCCTGGGGCACCGCCAGCTGGGTTACCTCCTCTACCAGCTGTATGACATGGACAACACAACAGGAAACAAACAAACCAAGCCCCAGAGGGACATGGGGTCAAACCCCAGTACGGAGAGCAAATAAACAGCAAAGATACAACATAAATAAAATGCAGATGCTATGCATGAGACGCCGGATAACAACAGGAGGCTACGACCAACAAGGGAGCCAAAGAACTCAAGCCATATCTCAATCAAATCTGCAACGGTTAGGTGGCCACTGTGAGTGTAGGACATGTGGGAGTTACCCACTCACCCCTACTCGCTCACCAATTCCAGGTGCATCAATCACTCCACCTGCTGTTGCCCAACCTATGAACTGTGGTAGTTAGTCAAAGTACAAGGCAAGATATAACTGATATATGAAATGCAAGTGATGCGAATGCGTGTATGCATATAACAACAATCAGTAAACACTGGCAGCCATACACGTAAACCACAAACAGCCATCACTGCATTTACTCATGCCAACCTCACGCTGTAACAAGCTCGAATCCGTACCTTACGAGCAACAATTACCAAAAATTCAGATTTCTCGAAGGTGGAAGCAAGACACGGCCTGCACAAAATCTGCCAAACACACGATGCACAGATTTCAGGAAAAGCCTATAAATCTCACGGCCATCTCCCAAAAACTCACGGCCAAACTTAAAAGCACACGGCTGGAAATTCATAAACACAAACCAGCCTTCAACCCTATCCAAACAACTCAACAGGAAGCTTAAAACAAGGCTAGGAGCAAGATTTCAACAACTAAACCAAAAGGCTACCTGCACCCAACGAAATGCACGCACACAGAAGCTTCGTGCTTTTGCTCCAGCTAATTATAGCCTCCAAAATGGGTATGAGATGAAGAGCTTTCCAAGAGGAGTCAAACGCTACCTCCAACGTGAAAAATGGTGGCCGGAATCGACGGGAAAGTCACCGGAAAGCTCACGGTGAACAGTAGTCGAGAGTTTGAGAACAGATAACGAAGTCGAGAGAAATATTTGCTAAGTATGGATTCTGTTTCTCAATAATTGAAGGCTAAAGCTTCCAATATATATACGCGAGAAGTCTGGATAAATGCCCACCGACAGAAACTGCTTTAAAAACTACTAAATTCACAACGGATTCCACAAAACCCAACGCACGCTCTAAAATGCTCAAAAGCCACGGTGAAATCTATTTTGTTCAATCCATGAACGCTGAAATCTGGAAATGGCGCTAAAACACGTTTAAATCTGAACATAAACAACGCGGAAACCAAAACGACGTCGCACAGGTGAAATCTGAATGCTAGCGCTAAAAGCTGGACACTGAAAGCTGGAAACTCTCTAACATTAACACAACGCGGGAGAAATCTGCACACGTCATCAAATCTGGTCCAATCGCTAAACGTTGAAACACGCTACAGGAGAGTTGACCAATAGTTGACATCTGTTCTCACAACTCGCAATACACAAACAGATCTCATGCAAACAGATCTCACGCAAAACAGATCTCATGCAAAACACTAAACCAGATCTCACCCACAAGCGCTAATCAAAACTACGCAGTGCTTACTTATCCAAACGACAGCGTTTCAAGCCTTCACAAAAACACGCTAGAACCAGATCTCTACACCTTAGCTTAAAAACAGATCTCATGAAACGACGGCGTATGAAGCAAAACGCGACACAACGCTAAGCGTCCATATTTCACAAACTTCGAACAGATCTCTCAACCAGCAACGCTTATGTCATCCACACAACTTTTACATGCGATGCTTATGTCATCAAATCTGCTACCAGATTTCACCAAAATTTCGAAAATCTCAAATTTTCCAGAATTGTTCCAAATGTGATTCTCAACCCGAAAATGCAACCCAAACGTTCAAAATGAAATCTGAATCACCAGAAATCACTAAAACCCGATTAATTCAACAATTAATCCTTAATACAATTTCCAGGTCTCACATTTCTCCCCTACTAAAAAGGATTTCGTCCTCGAAATCAACAACAATTCAAATACCAAAACACAACATCAAGATACAAAACAGGAACTCGCTCAACACAGGCCAAGAGTTCAAGATAACTGAGCAAACAATTTACAACATCTAGGGAAGAAATACAAACAAAAGCTACAACCTACTGGAAAATATAGCCCAACGGCTACTCAAACAGATGCAGCCACTCGCGCTGCATCTTTTCTTCCAGCTCCCAAGTAGCTTCTTCTCTTCCATGCTTGCTCCACTGCACCGTTACCAAAGGAATGGTCTTATTCCTCAATTGTTTCTCTTTTATGCCAAGGATCTGCAAAGGATATTCTTGATATCTCAATGACTGATCTAGCTCTACCTCGTCAGTTCCAAGCACATGAGACAGATCTGACTCATACTTCCTCAACATGGAAACATGAAAGACGTCATGTAAGGAAGACAACTCGGACGGCAACAAGAGACGGTACGCCAAAGGGCCAATCCTCTCGATAATCTCATACGGACCAACGTAACGAGGGGCTAACTTTCCCTTGCGTCCAAAGCGCATCACACTGCGAAACGGAGAAACCTTGAGAAATACACGATCACCAACCTGAAACTCAAGAGGTCGACGCCACTTATTCACATAACTGGCTTGGCGATCCTGGGCAGCTTTAATCCGCTGTCTGATTAGATCGACATGATCTTTCATTTGCTGCACAAAGTCAGGGGCAGATAGCTGCTTCTCCACCACTTCTTCCCACCAAACTGGCGATCTGCACTTCCTGCCATACAAAGCCTCAAAATGCGTCATGCCAATCGTCACTTGGTAGCTCTTATTATACGAAAACTCGACCAAAGACAACGCGTCTTGCCAGCTACCTCCGAAATCCAACACAACAGCCCACAACATATCCTCCAACGTCTGGATAGTTCGCTCAGATTGGCCATCTGTCTAGGGGTGATACGCGGTACTCATCGCCAATCTGGTTCCCAAAGCTGTTTGCAAACTCTTCCAAAACCTGGAAGTAAACCTCGGATCTCGGTCGGACATGATTGAGCCAGGCACACCGTGCAATCTAACAACAAAATCAACGTACAGCTTCGCCATCTTCTTCAACGAGAAGGTCATCCCACAGGGAATGAAGTGTGCAGACTTCGACAAACGGTCTACAACTACCCAAATAGCGTCGCATCCTCGGATGGAACGAGGCAGATGCGTCACGAAATCCATCACAACGTGCTCCCAATTCCATTGGGGCACCTCTAAACTCTGCAACAGACCACCAGGTCTCATCCTTTCGGCCTTTACCATCTGGCAATTCAAACAACGAGCAACGAAACCAGCAACGTCAATCTTCAGGCCAGCCCACCAAAAGTGCGGCTTCAAAGCATGGTACATCTTCCGTGCACCAGGATGAACACTATGTCTGCTGCAATGCGCCTCACGAAGGATCTCCTACTTCAAATCAATCAAATTGGGCACAACCAACCTGACACGAAACCTCAAGCAACCATCGGACGAGACGGAATAATCCTCAAGTTCGCCAGCCCTGACTTTCATCTTCAACTCGTGGATAGACGGATCGGTCCTCTGAGCTGCTCGAATGTTTGAAACAATCTGCGGTTCCACTTGGAACGATGAAACCATCACACAATCCTCAGCCAGGTAAAATCTCCAACCCGTAGTGTTAAGATGCTCTTGGTCCTTGGAGATGTACAACGAGGCAAGCATCTCACTAGCCTTCCTGCTCAAAGCATCAGCCACTACGTTCGACTTCCCAGGCTGGTATTTAATCTCACAAACAAAGTCCTTAAGCAGCTCCATCCACCGACGCTGTCTCATGTTCAAGTCAGGCTGCGAAAACAGATACTGCAAACTTTTGTGGTCGGAGTACACCACAAACTGCTCGCCATACAGGTAGTGACTCCAGATCTTTAACGCAAAGACCACCGCTGTTAACTCCAAATCATGAACTGGGTAACGAGTCTCATGCGGTTTCAACTACCGCGAGGCATACGCAATGACTCTACCCTTCTGCATCAACACACAACCCAATCCATTAAGCGAAGCGTCAGAACAAACAACAAAACCACCTGATCCGGACGGCAAAGCCAACATAGGCGTTGTAGTCAACTTTTCCTTGAGCAGTTGAAACGCATTCTCACACTGTTCAGTCCAAACAAACCACCTATCTTTCTGGGTCAATTGGGTCATCGGCTTCGCTATACTAGAGAATCCCTCAATGAAGCGACGATAATAGCCAGCCAGACCTAAGAAACTGCGAATCTCAGACACATTTCTCGGTCGCTCCTAGTTCAAAACACCATCCACTTTACTGGGATCCACAGAAATGCCATCCGCTGAAATGACATGACCCAGAAATACCACGCGATCTAACCAAAACTCGCACTTGGAAAATTTCTCATACAACTGCTGCTCTCTCAACCTCTGAAGAACCATTTCCAAGTGCTCCTTGTGCTCCCTCGGAGTCTTCGAGTAAACCAAGATGTCGTCAATAAAAACAATTACAAACTGGTCTATGAACTCTCTAAAAACCCGGTTCATCAGATCCATAAAGACTTCAGGCGCGTTAGTCAACCCAAACGGCATCACCAAAAACTCAAAATGTCCGTACCTCGTACGAAACGCAGTCTTCGTGACATCTTGTTCTCTCACCCTGAGCTGATGGTACCCTGAACAAAGATCAATCTTTGAATACAACGCAGAACCTTGCAACTGATCAAACAGATCATCGATTCTCGGCAACGGGTACTTGTTCTTGACAGTGTCTTTATTCAACTGGCGAAAATCAATGCACATCCGCATTGAGCCATCCTTCTTCTTCACAAACAATATGGGCGCTCCCCACGGTGACATACTAGGTCGGATAAAACCTTTCTCCAGCAAATCATCTAACTGTACCTTGAGTTCTCTCAACTCCACAGGCGCCAGACGATACGGGGCACGATAAATCGGAGCTGTGCTAGGCACCAACTCTACGCTGAAGTCTATCTCCCGCCTCGGAGGAAAACCAGGAATCTCCTCCGGAAACACGTCAGGGAAGTGTCGCACCACGGGAACGTCACTAAGCTGAACACTGGAAGAAGAAGACGCGTCCAAAGCATAAATCATAAAGCCAGCATTTCCCAGAGACAACAAGCTAAACATCTCCATCGCGGAAACCAACGGAATCTTCGATCGCGAATCCTGGCCGTAGAAATCCCACTTCTCGCCAGACAAAGGCCTAAAGCGCAGAATCCCATGGAAGCAGTCCACGGAGGCCCTTTAGTTGGACAGCACATCCATCCCAACTATGCAATCGAAATCCCAAAGCATCAAACGGATCAAGTTTTCTAACAAAACATGCTCACCATACCGCAACACACCATTCAACAAAACCTCCGGGGAGAACAGGCTCATACCACCAGGAGTAGAAACAGAAACAGCATCGCGCAAAGGGACGGTACACAGACCATGCTCAACAACAAATGAATCAGAAATAAACGAATGCGATGCACCGGTGTCAAACAACATACGAGCATGAAAGTCAAAGACAAGACATGTACCTCCAATCACCCGGCTCAGTGTCTCCTCGGCCTGCTCCCTCGTGATGGCGTTAACCTGAGCATGTTGGGGTCCTGGGAAGAAATGCTGAGATGACTGCCCAAAGCGCTAAGGGCCAGGCTGCTGAAACGGTCTAAATGGAGTCTCACTCAAACAGGGCTGCTAAAACTGTTGAGAACGGCCCCTAGACTGACCTCCACGACCCTGAGGCTGGGCCGTGGTCTGCTGTGATCCAGCTGACGGACACACTCTCGCAAAATGCCCGTACTCACCACAAAGGTTGCAGGAGCCCTGCACACCTACACACTGCGTGGAAGGATGATTTCCACCGCAAAAGCCACAAAACTCAGTCCGAGAACCGCTGCTACTCGAGCTGCCTGAACCATAAGACCCTGAACCAGACTTTTTCTTGAATTGCTGACCGCGGGGACGAAACCTCTGGCGGCCAGACTGCTGAGCCACCTGCTGCTGCTGCTGGGGATAATGAGCGGACTGAGAACTCTGAGACGACTGAGCTCCCTGACCAACAGGTCTACCACCCTGCAATGCCTGCGCTACCTGGGCTCTACGCGTACGACGGCTCCTCATGCCCTCCTCAATGTTGATAGCACTATCAACGACCTTAGCATACGACTTGGTCTTGCTCGTCAAGACACTCTGGTACAACTCTTCATTCAAGCCCTCCATGAATTTGGTACTCTTGGCCCTCTCCCGGCCAGCAACATGCGGAACATAAGCCAACAACGCAGAAAACTTGCGAGCATACTCGCACACAGTCATCGAGCCCTGCTCCAAAAACTCAAACTCCCGCTCACGGGCAGCCACATACGAATCGGGGATATACTCCTGCCTGAAGATCTCACAGAAACTGTCCCAAGTGATACCAACTCCAGTCTCCACTAGGGTACTAGACGCGCCTCGCCACCAGCCCTCTGCGGCCTTCCTCAGCAACAAGGTCACTAACCTCAATCGGAGTCCATCGTCATACTGAGCCCGATCAAAAAGATGAATGACGTTATGGAGCCACGAATCAGCATACTCACTCGACTTGTCACCATTAAAGACAGAAGGGTTCATCCTCTGAAACCGAGCTATAACAACATCTATCCTCTCCACCGGAGCCGGCGGAGCCTCAGCTTCCCCTTCTTCGCTACTCTCATGAGTACGACTAGGAGCACTATACTGATCCTCGTTCTGACCTCCTGACTCCTGGAACTGCCCCTACCTCTACCACGACGTCTAGGCGGCATCTAAAATACACTCCACAGGATAAGAAAAAAAACAGAACAGATACAACATAGAAAGCATATAACATACATATGCAGCACGTAAGTCACATAAGCCAAACACATGCAACACACAACACTGTGCCTAGACTCAAGTGTGATCAAAGAAATTGAGCTTATCCCAGCTTAAGCTCTGATACCAAAAATGTCAGGCCTTGGGCTCGCAACCAAGTAAAAGCCCAAACACATGCGGAAGCTTATCAAAAAGTGGGTAAAATTTTTGCTTTTAGGCCCGACGGTTTAAAACATATAATTTAAAATAGAACGATACTCAAAATAAGTTCCCAGTTTACAAACCAACAAAAGCAAGTATAGCATCAATACAAATAAAAGTATCAGACTCCACATCATAATACAACAACAAAGCACAGGGCATCTCCCCGGCTACTAGACTGATACATACATATATGCAATACGCTACTGGGACACTCAACCACCTCCTGGGGCACCGCCAGCTGGGTTACCTCCTCTACCAGTTGTATGACCTGGACAACACAACAGGCAACAAACAAACCAAGCCCCAGAGGGACATGGGGTCAAACCCCAGTACGGAGAGCAAATAAACAGCATAAATAAAATGCAGATGCTATGCATGAGACACCGGATAACAACAGGAGGCTACGACCAACAAGGGAGCAAAAGAACTCAAGGCATAGCTCAATCAAATCTGCAACGGATAGGTGGCCACTGTGAGTGTAGGACATGTGGGAGTTACCCACTCACCCCTACTCGCTCACCAATTCCAGGTGCATCAATCACTCCACCTGCTGTTGCCCAACCTATAAATTGTGGTAGTTAGTCACTCGGCGGATAGGGGCTAACACATCCCAGAGAGTGCGGTATTGCCGCTCGCCCTCGCTACCTGGTAAGAAACAACAAGGCACAACTGCCGAAGTACAAGGATAGATATAACTGAGATATGAAATGCAAGTGATGTGAATGCGTGTATGCATATAACAACAAGCAGTAAACACTGGCAGCCATACACGTAAACCACAAACAGCCATCACTGCATTTACTCATGCCAACCTCACGCTGTAACAAGCTCGAATTTGTACCTTACGAGCAACAATTACCAACAATTCAGATTCCTCGAAGGTGGAAGCAAGACACGGCCTGCACAAAATTTGCCAAACACACGATGCACAGATTTTAGGAAAAGCCTATAAATCTCACGGCCATCTCCCAAAAACTCACGGCCAAACTTAAAAGCGCACGGCTGGAAATTCATAAACACAAACCAGCCTTCAACCCTACCAAAAAAACTCAACAGGAAGCTTAAAACAAGGCTAGGAGCAAGATTTCAACAACTAAACCAAAAGGCTACCTGCACCCAACGAAATGCATGCACACACAGAAGCTTCGTGCTTTTGCTCCAGCTAATTATAGCCTCCAAAATGGGTATGATATGATAGAGCTTTCCAATAGGAGTCCAACGCTACCTCGAACGTGAAAAACGGTGGCCGGAATCAACGGGAAAGTCACCGGAAAGCTCACGATGAACAGTTGTCGAGGGTTTGAGAACAGAGAACGAAGTCGAGAGAAATATTTGCTAAGTATGGATTCTGTTTTTCAATAATTGAAGGCTAAAGCTTCCAATATATATACGCGAGAAGTCTGGATAAAATGCCCACCGACAGAAACAACTTTCAAAACTACTAAATGCACAACAGATTCCACAAAAAACGCCACAGGATAGTTGACCAATCATTGACATCTGTTCTCACAACTCGCAATACACAAACAGATCTCATGCAAACAGATCTCTCGAAAAACAGATCTCACGCAAAACACTAAACCATATCTCACCCAAAAGCTCTAATCAAAACGACGCCGTGCTTACTTATCCAAACGACAACGTTTCAAGCCTTAAAAAAACACGCTAGAACCAGATCTCTACACCATAGCGTAAAAATAGATCTCATGAAACGACGGCGTATGAAGCAAAACGCGACACAACGCTAAGCGTCCAGATTTCACAAACTTCGAACAGATCTCTCAACCAGCAACGCTTACGTCATCCACACAACGTTTACACGCGATGCTTACGTCATCAAATCTGCTACCATATTTCACCAAAATTTCGAAAATCTCAAAATTTCCAGAATTGTTCCAAATGTGATTCTCAACCCGAAAATGCAACCAAAACGTTCAAAATGAAATCTGAATCACCAGAAATCACTAAAACCCAATTAATTCAACAATTAATCCTTAATAAAATTTCCAGGTCTCACAAAATCTGTTGGAGAAGGGGTTTATTAGACCAAGTACTTCCCCTTGGGGAGCCCCTGTTTTATTTGTTAAGAAAAAGTATGGGAGTATGAGGTTATGTATAGATTATCGAGAGTTGAATAAATTGACGATTAAGAATAAGTATCCATTACCTAGGATAGAAGATCTATTCAACCAGTTGAGAGGGTCAGTAGTATTTTCTAAAATCGATTTGAGGTCTGGATACCATCAATTAAAGATTAAGGCATCTGATGTGTATAAAACAGCCTTTAGAACTAGGTATGGCCACTATGAATTCTTAGTTATGCCCTTTGGATTTACGAATGCTCCATCAGCTTTTATGGATTTAATAAATAGGGTCTTCCAACCATTTTTGGACCAGTTTTTAGTAGTCTTTATTGATGATATCTTAGTGTATTCTAAGACCAGATGTGAGCACATTCAACATTTAAGAACAGTACTCCAGATTTTGAAAGATAAGCAGTTGTTTGCTAAATTCAGCAAATGCGAGTTTTGGTTGGAGAAAGTATCGTTCTTAGGTCATATAATTTCTAAGGATGGAATAGAAGTCGACCCAACCAAGGTAGAAGCGGTTCGCGACTGGCCAGTACCAAAGAATGTTGCAGAGATAAGGAGTTTCTTGGGTTTAGCTGGATATTATAGGCGATTTATCCAAGGATTCTCTAAGATAGCTGTTCCCTTGACTACGTTAACATAAAACAGGTGAAGTATAACTGGACAGTTGAATGTCAAAACAGTTTTGACAAACCGAAGCAAGCATTGATTGAAGCACCTGTGTTGACGATGCCAACTGATCAAGGAAAATTTGTAATTTATACAGATGCTTCTAAGTTGGGACTAGGAACTGTGTTGATGCAGGATCGTAAAGTAATATCATATGCATCTAGACAGCTGATGGATCACGATAATAATTACCCAACGCATGATTTGGAACTGGCAGCTGTTGTCTTTGCCCTTAAGATATGGGGACATTATCTATATGGGGAGAAGTGTGAGATATTTACAGATCACAAGAGTTTGAAATAATTCTTTACCCAGAAAGAATTGAATATGAGGCAGAGGCGATGGTTGGAGCTGGTTAAAGATTACGACTGTACGATCAGCTATCACCCAGGAAAAGCAAATGTGGTAGCTGATGCTCTAAGCAGGAAATCTGTTGGATTAGCTCAGCTAACTGTCCAGAAGCCGTTGGCAGCTGATATTGAAAGGTTTGGACTCGAGATACTGTCCAGCAGTAGCAGTAATATGATCTTAGCAAACCTCTCAGTAAGATCAAATTTGATAGACCAAATTCGAGAAGGTCAGCTGCAAGATGAGCAATTGAAGAGATGGGTCAAACAAGATAAAGAAAGAGGCAGCAGCCTCTATTTTTCAGAAGATGTAATTGTTAGGTTTATGGGCAGAATCTGGGTACCTCAAGTAGATGATTTAAGAGCTGAACTTTTGAAAGAAGCTCATACAGCTCCATATTCAGTACATCCAGGAAGTACGAAAATGTATAAGGACCTCCAGCAGTTGTACTGGTGGCCAGGAATGAAGAGGGATGTTGCTAGATTTGTAGCTGAATGTTTGACGTGTCAGCTGGTGAAGGCTGAACATCAGCAACCGGCTGGATTATTAAAATCACTGCCTATTCCAGAATGGAAGTGGGAATGTATAGCGATGGGTTTTGTAACTGGATTACCATGGACTGCTCAAGGATATAACTCCATCTGGTTATAGTTGATAGATTCACTAAGTCTACTCATTTCTTACCAGTCAAAACAACATATGAGGTGAGCAGATACGTAGATTTATATGTTAAGGAAATAGTGAGGCTACATGGTGTTCCAATTTCTATTGTATCAGATAGAGATCCTAAGTTTACATCAGCATTTTGGAAAATTCTACATAAAGATATGGGTACAAAGCTGACATTCAGTACTGCGTTTCACCCCCAGACTGATGGAAAATCAGAAGGGTGATTCAGATTTTAGAAGACTTGCTCAGGGCTTGTATTGTGATTTTTCCGAAAGTTGGGACTTGAAACTGCCACTGGTAGAGTTTGCCTACAATAAGAGTTTCCAAGCTTTGATTCAAATGGCTCCATATGAAGCACTCTACGGCCGAAAGTGTAGAACACCACTTCATTGGGATGAAGTTGGTGAAAGAGCTGGTTTAGGACCAGATTTTGTGGAGCAAACAACAGCAGTTGTTAGAAAAATAAGAGAAAGAATGAAAGCTGCTCAAATTCGACAGAAAAGTTATGCAGATAATTGAAGAAGGGAACTGAATTTTGAGATAGGTGATCACGTATTTTTGAGAATAGCTCCAATGAAAGGAGTTATGCGTTTTGGAAAGAAAGGAAAACTGAGTCCAAGGTATATTGGACCATATGAAATTTTGGAGAAGATGGGAACATTAGCCTATCGATTAGCACTGCCACCGCAGCTGTCAGCAGTACATAATGTTTTTCATGTATCAGCTTTGAGGAAATATGTTCCCAATCCTTCGCATGTGCTAAATCATGAACCAATCCAATTAGCAGCAGATTTAAGTTATGAAGAGCGACGAGAAAGAATTCTCCTCCGAGAAATTAGAAGGCTAAGAAACCGTAGCATTCCTATGGTTAAGGTACAATGGACTAACCAGTCGGAGCGAGAAGCAACGTGGGAAACAGAAGCTGATATGCTAAGTCTCTACCCTTATTTATTTGGTACGTAAATTTCGAGGACGAAATTTCAATAAGGAGTGTAGAGTTGTAACGCCCCAAAATCCATAGGACCACATTATGCATTTTGTTCATTTTATAGATTTAAAATGGCATGTTGAAATGTTATGCATTTCTGTTTTAAGTGATTCAGAAAAATAGATGTGACGCAACTGGTTTCAGTGGATGAGTCTAAGGGTGGTGCACGAACAGTTTTTAAAGGGATTGAAAATATCTTTAAGGAGGACAAATGATTTCTTTTGAAAAATGTTTGGGGTTTCACAAATTAAAATGAGAGGAAGGGAATTTTACTAAATTTTATAAGTGTGTCATGCTTAATTTCACAAGTAGCATGCCACTAATCCCTTTCATATAAAAACCTATTTTGAAAGCAAGATCCTTATCATTTGCAAAGAAAATCTTTAGTGTTCTTCAAAATATTCTCCAGAAAAGTTCGTGCGTTGCTTAAAGGAGAAGATTTATGTAGGAATCGGTTGCTGTTGCAAAGCTTCGTTTAAGGCAAGTAAAAGCTGATTCTTGACTCACCATTTAAAGCATATATTGATTTTTTCTGAGTCTCCTTGCCTATATGTTACAGTATGTTTAAAGTTCATGTTTAAAAAGATTAATACATGAAGAGGAAAGAAAGATGGGTTCAAAATGATGTGTTGATGCTTCCAAATGTTTCCAGAAAGTTTTTTGATGTTTTAAAAGTACTGAGGACTCGAGTTTAATCCAAGAATGTTTATGAATGTTCTTACTTTCAGTAGTCGTAATATCAGAATTTGATAACTAAATCAGTAGTTGCACTGTTCATTCCAGCAGTTGCATTCAATTGTAGTATTCCAGCAGTTGCATTATTCACTTCTAAAGTACTATTCATTGCGACTGGTACTATTTATTGCGACTAGTTCCTATTTCTTGCATCTGGTCATTTAGCGAAAATCCTTACGTCTGGTTTCACGTATGTTAGCGCTTTTCTTGCGACTGGTTGATGCGCTAACGACGTCGTTTCCTTAAGTTGTAGCTGTCAACAGATAGTTACTGTTCATGTTAGCAGATATTCTTACGTCATTATGTCTGTTTCCTACTTCAACGACGTCGTTTCATTTAATACGTTTGTTTTTAGTAAAAAGACCTTGCAGCTGGTTTCTTTTAGCACAACCCGTGAACAGTAGAAATCTGTTTTGTTTCATAGTACTGTTCCATTTTCTTGCGACTGGTTCCTATTCATTGCGACTGGTTTCTCTTACGACTGATTTCATTTCAATGATATGTTCCAAAAGCTGAATTCTCTACTCAGTAAAATTTTAAAGTGGAAGCAAGAGTTTTAAATGATGGAACCCGAGGATTTTTAAGAAAGAAAGTTTAAAGAAGAATGTTAAAGGAACAAAAGTTTATTTTAAGATTTATGGCAAAGATAACAGACGGTCATAATGGGTGAGGTGAGCAGCTATCAGTTTCCCTCCCATAAAAAGAAGGGTGAGCAGTCGTCTATATGTCGGTTGCCTTAACGCAAAGAAGCCAAAGGCTAAGGCTGATATCAGTAGTCACTTGATCAGGTGCAACACGGACCTAAGGAGAGCTTCTGAGCCATAAATCTAAGGAAAAAGGATAATTATGTTGAGATTTGGGCTATTATCCCCTGTCTCCAAGTTTATGAAAAGAATAAATGTTTATGAAATGTTTACGAAAGAAAAGGATATTGATCATTGATGTTCCTTTAACTTATGTATTGATCAGATGTCCACCTGCGTATTTGAACTTGTTATTATTCAGGTTTTACTTGCTGAGCCTCTAGGCTCATTAGCTTTTAAAATGGTGCAGGTGCGACAGCTGGAGAGCGAACAGAAGGTGAAAATTGAATCAGCTGTTGGGTGGTGTGTGTTTGTCCAAGGCCAGCGTTTTCTGTGTCATAGCTAATGTTGTTTTGTTTTAGAATGTACTGTATTAAATCAGTTGCAACAGTTGTACATTTATATAGAATATCAGCTGTTGTAAATCGCAATTGCAATTTATAATAAAGTCTGTTTTCCGCATATTTTTCCAATATTTGGCGCGCAATTGAGTATCTGTTATATTTTGTTTTCAAGTTTTCAGTTTCTTTCAAAGTTATAAGAAATACAGCTTATGACAAATTGTCTTTCAGCACTTCTTTTTATTCGAAAATTTTTATTTACCCCAATTCGTGATTCTCGTGGGTTCGAGCGTCACAACACCTTTCTTCAGCCTCGACAGCAGGCACGAATCCGCATCTGAGCTGGTCCCAGACTTGGACCTCGCTGGAGAAACTTGAACAACTTTTTCTATCCTCTTTTTCTTCTTTTCAACCGCTGTTCTTTTGGATGTATCCTCAGTCTTCTTGCTGTACTCACCGGCTGGAACCGCATTCAGATTCTTCTTTATGTACTTGCGAACAGACTTGTTGTTCAACACCTTTTGCGGGTGCAACTTCACCAACTTCCAAGGTCAGACCATAGCAGATATTGCAGCAGAACAATCACTTGTACTGAAAAACCTTGTGACTGCTTGGTAGGCGTGTTCACCATCACCACCAAAGTTTGAAACAGAACATGTGCCTAGTTTACTTTCAAGCCAGCAATGATGACTACCATCAAATCAAACTTATCTCTTGTAATCATGGTAAAATAACCAGCTTTGGCACACAGTGCCTTCGCAACTATGTCATGCAACAGCCTATACTCCATTTTCATATATTTCTTTTTGTTAGGTGACCTGAATGGTGCATCATTACCCGAAAACTTCATCCGCATTTCTGCCACAGTCTTGGATGGAATATCAAGGAAACCAACCAGCCACTCAGTAGGTAGACCAAAAGTTTCGGCAAACACTTCCTTCGTCAGTGCCAGTTTCTGATTGGAAACGAAAATTACAATAGTTCTAGCAATAAATTTCTCATTACTGAAGAATTCAACCACATTAGCCTCATAAATAGAACCGGATGCCTCCAGAAACCCTTTAAGCCCTGTGTCCTCCAGGGACTTGATCATTTTGTCCATTATAGTGTGCTCCATGGTGAGCACAGATTCAAAATCAACCTTCATAGCATTGTTGAAAAAAGAAGCAGCCATTTCGATGATTAAAGGTTTAGGAAGCAAAGAAATTGCGAAAGATTGGAATAAACTGCTGTAAATTGCTTGCTAAATTGCTCGAATGCCGAAAATTTGAAAGCGTACTGTAAAAATTAAAGTGAAATTGTACGAATAAGGAGAGATAAGGGTTTTAAGTGGACACGTGTCATCATTAAATTTAAAAGACATTTGAAATTCTGAATAGATGACCGTTCGATTTTAAAATAATTTGAAAGGCCAAACAAATATCAATCGTTCGATTTTATTTACCATCAACGAAGAAACTAATCCAAACACCATGATAACATCTTGTGAGGATTGATAATTCAAAATAGTGATTAATCGGATTTGTATAGGATTAGTCATGAGATTTTGTAATCTCGAATTTTCAGAATTCAGATTTGAGATTTTTTGTGAAATCTGATTTGAGAATTTCAGATCTCTCAGGGAGTTGTTCAGATTTTAGTCGCAGGAATTATCGGGTGAAATCTGTGCGAGAATTGGAGTTGAATTGGTTGAACTAATCAGAATTGAGAATTCAGATTTCAGTTAGAAGGTTTCGTATATAAATTTGGGTCAGATTTCATATTTGGAGAAATTCTGGATGTTTTGGGAATTTTGAGTTCAGCGATCAGTTTTGTGTGAGATCTGTTCAGATTTCATGATGAATCTGTTGTCGCTTTTTTGTGAAATCTGATTTGAGAATTTCAGATCTCTCAGGGAGTTGTTCAGATTTTAGTCGCAGGAATTATCGGGTGAAATCTGTGCGAGAATTGGAGTTGAATTGGTTGAACTAATCAGAATTGAGAATTCAGATTTCAGTTAGAAGGTTTCGTATATAAATTTGGGTCAGATTTCATATTTGGAGAAATTCTGGATGTTTTGGGAATTTTGAGTTCAGCGATCAGTTTTGTGTGAGATCTGTTCAGATTTCATGATGAATCTGTTGTCGCTGGACGCTTGGTGGTTGCCATGTATTTTGTAGCGAGAGAAGCAATACGCCGTCGTTTCGAGGGAGATCTGAGTCCCTGGGCGTTTGCGTGAGTGGCCGCGAATTTTTTTAGTGAAACGCTGCCTTTTTGGTGAAGTCTGGTGGAGTGAGAGATCTGCCAGGGAGAGAGAGATCTGATGGTAGCGTTTTGGCGCTAGAAGCGCTACGCCGTCGTTTTGTGGCTTCGGATGTCTCATTGAAGATGAAATCTGGTAGCGTTAGTGTGCTAGCGTAAGAGAGTGCCACGTGTTGGTCAACCCGGTGATGTTGACTGCTCTAGCGTTGTTGTTTGAGAGAGATCTGTTTTGAGCGATGCGACGTCGTTTGACGCCTGTGTTCAGTGTAGCGTTTCGAGGGATATGATTAGTTAAACGCATAGCGTGTTTTGACTTGTGCGAGCGAAGGGATCTGTTGTGTATTAACATTGGAGCATTCAGATGTCACTGATACGCTGTCGTTTTGACTTGTTGCCCGAGAGTTAGCGTTAACGCTGGAATCTGATGGGCGTGAGCTGATTTGAGAAATCTGTTTAGTGCTAGGATTTGTTGCAGGAATCTGTTTTTGTTGGTGTTTGGCTCGTTCGGTAGCTATTGAATTGACGAAATTAAGATAATTGTTGAGAAACACTTAGGATATTTTTAGACACCGATATTCCTCTGTTTTTCCCCGACATTCTTGAAACCATCGTTTTAGCTACTGTTCACTCGAACATTTCTTCCGTCGATTCCTGCCGTTTCCAGCCTTTATTTTGGATGAGTTAGGTGGCGTTTAACTCCCCTTGTTTAGCTCTTTCGATTTCTACCCTTTAGAGACGCTGAATCGATGTTGGAGAAGGACGCGAAGTTGGCAGAGTTCGTGAAGCTTCATGAGTTTTGGAGCAGTGGTTCTCCTGCGTTGTTAGCAACTTTGTGTAAGTAAATTCTTGCAGATTTCAGCTTTGTAGGAAGGTTGATTAGAGTTCTGTGAGAATTTGGGTAGCTGCGTGAACTACAGGGCTTAGATATTAAGCTGCTATGTCCAGATTTGTGCGTATGTTGAGTGACCTTAACAGATTTGTGTTCCTAGGTGTGTTCTGCCGAGGTTGAAGAAGCCAGAAGGAATCTGGTTGCTTAGGCCATGATTTTGTCACGCCTGTGAGATCTGTTAAGGTAGTATCTGGACGTGAAGGTACGAATTTGAGCAATTCTGGACAGCTTTGTGCATGAGCATGTGTATATTTCAAGTTCTGAAAACTGGTTGATTTTGATGGCTGTATTTGCGTGAGCATAATGTGTTTTATTGATTGATTTATGTTCTGTTTCACGTACTGTGACTTGTATGCATTGAGCATTGATTTCTGAATGGCATACATGCATACATCTTGAGCCTGATGTTACAGATTGATTGATGACATGATTGAGATCAACGTTGTGACTGGCCGACAGATGTGTCGTGCCCGAAAAGTCCAACGCTATCATCGGAGTGGTGACTGCCGGATTCGAGTGTCTACCACCGAGCTGTGTTGGGCTGACGGGCCCCGATGATCACGGACCGATGATTTCCACCGGCCGATTGGCTGTGCGTGGTATAGAGGCTCGCTTGAGATGATTTACCAGTTCTTGCTAGCATCCGATCCTTGATAGCCCTCATGCATTTCATAGCATTGATTTATAGCATGTTGCATGATTAGCTGTTTTGATGGCTCTTCGTAATGAGGCTTGATCTCATATTTCTTTTCCTGCTTTTGTGTTGTTTGGGTCTGCGTTGCCCATTTGCAGGATCTTCAGGTAACCAGGCTGGACCACGTGGAGCGCCAGTTGGTCGATCCCCTTTCCCTTGAGTCCCAGTCTATTTTATTATGTATTGAACCGGGAGATGCCCCGTGTTTTTATGTATTGGGGATCTGTTTTGAGATTACTTGTTTTATATGAGTTTGAGTCAACTCGTATTTTGATTATTAATATTTTGACTGACGATTTTGCGTTCAGGCCCATTTTATTTCGAAAAAATTTTAAGCCCGACTTTACGCTTCCGTGATTATGTGCTTAATTTTGCTATAATCTTTGTTTATTAGCACGGGGCCTGACATTTTTGGTATCAGAGCTTAAACTGGGATAATCTCGTTTTCTTTTGATCACAATCGAGTCTAGGCACGGAGTTTTGATTTGATTTTGATTGACTCTGTGATAATTTTCTATGTGATATATCTGCTGTGAGATCTTACCTCTATACTTGTTTAGATGCCGCCGAGGAGAGGAAGAGGTAGGGCGACTAGACGTACCGAGGAGGAGTCTAGGGCAGGTAGCGATGATGATGTTCATTGGGTTGAGAACGTTACTAGACAGATAGGCGAGATGTAGTTGGTCCTAGCTAGGTTTCAGCGGACGAACCCTCCGACGTTTTCTGCTGCCGAGGGTGGTGTGATGGCTGAAGCTTGGTTAGTTCAGATGGAGGAGTTGTTCGATACTCTGGAATACGCTCCCGGAAGATACTGAAGCTAGCGTTGTTGCAGCTGAGAGACAATGCACAGCGCTGGTGGAGAGGTACTTCTCGTATCCTTCATGATAGTGGGGCTGTGATCACTTGGGAGAGATTCTGTGAGTCGTTTCGACCGGAGTATACCACGGAGTCCTTCTATAACAGTTGCGAGCGAGAGTTCAACAACCTGAAGCAGGGTAACATGCGAGTGGCTGAGTATGCCCGACATTTTTCTGCTCTTTTGATCTATGTGCCACACGTAGCCAACCAGGAGAGGACGAATAGGAACAAATTTCTGAAAGGCATGAGGCCTAATTTGTACCGGATGGTTTTGTCTGGTTCACCAGCGACCTATATCGATGCAGTGAATCGAGCAGTGGATATTGAGGAGAGTTTGTTTGAGGTAGAGGCTCCGATTCAGCCGACGACTGGACGAACCTATTAGCCTGTTCAGGATGCGTCGCAATCTTTCTATTCTCCTCAAGGGTCACAGCAGCAGACGAATCTCCAAAGGTGTTGACCTTGAGGGAAACAGTTCAAGAAGAAGGCGAATTCGAGTTCCTCTGCTTCAGCGAGTTCTGGTTCTGGCAGTGGTTCAAGCAGCATGTCTTGTGCACAGTGCGGAGGAAGGCATTAGACCTCGCAGTGTCTTGGAGTTAAGGGGTTTTCCCATAGCCGTGGACAGCTCGGACATTTTCAGAGAGTATGTCCTTTGTTGAGGGGTCAGTCTTCAGTTCCTTCGCAGCAGGGATCAGCTGGTGGTTCTTCTCAGAGACCGCAGTTTCCTGCCCCTACCCAGCGATCTGGATTCCAACCCCGTGAGCCTTCTAGGTTTGGAGCACCTTCGAGACCTCAGTTCCAGATTCCACAGCAGGCTCAGGCGAACGCTTTGTCGAGAGTGCAGGCTGAGGAGACTCCTGCCATAGTGATCGCATGTACATGCTCTATTTTTTATTATCCTGCGAGAGTTTTATTTGATATTGGGGCATCACACTCTTTCATTTCTGAGTTGTTTGTTTGTGAACATGGGTTGAAATCTTCCCCATTGTGTGATGTTGTTTCCGTGTCTACCCCTGCTGGTGTGAGTCTGTGGTCCCGTGAAGTGGTGTTGGATTGTGTGCTTCGATTTGTTGAGCATGTTTTGGTGTCCAATCTGATTGTTTTGGGAATCAGAGATTTTGATTGCATCTTGGGAATGGATGTATTGTCTAGCTATAAGGCTATTGTTGACTGCTTTCATGGTGTGGTGAGATTTCGCCCTAACTCGGGTGAGAAGTGGGAGTTCTACGGTGCTGATTCGCGCTCGAATATTCCACTGGTGTCCGCCATGGAGATGTTTAGCCTGCAATCGCTAGATAATGCCGGATTTTATGATCTATGCGCTTGATGTTTCCCAAGAGTCGCGGTTGGAGTTGAGCAACATTCCGATCGTCCGAGAGTTTCCCGACGTGTTTCCGGATGAGATTCCTGGATTCCCTCCTAAGCGTGAGATCGACTTCAGAATTGAGTTGGTGCCCGGTACCGCTCCGATTTCTAGAGCTCCTTATCTGTTGGCGCCAGCAGAGTTGAAAGAGCTGAAAGATCAGCTGAGAGATCTCTTGGAGAAAGGCTTCATCAGACAGAGTATGTCGCCTTTGGGAGCTCCGATTCTTTTCGTGAAGAAGAAGGATGGGTCTATGAGGATGTGCGTGGATTTATGGCAGTTGAACAAAGCGACGGTGAAGAACAAGTATCCTTTGCCGAGGATTGATGACTTGTTCGATCAGTTGCAAGGATTGGTGGTGTACTCGACGATTTATTTGCGCTCTGGTTATCACCAGTTGCGGATTAGAGACGCTGACGTGGCCAAGACAGCTTTCCGGACTCGATATGGGCATTATGAGTTTCTGGTCATGCCGTTTGGGTTGACGAATTCCCCAGCTGTTTTCATTGATTTGATGAATCGCGTCTTTAGTGAGTACATCGATCGGTTCGTGATTGTCTTCATAGAATATATCTTAGTTTATTTGAGGAGCATGAGGGAGCATAAGGAGCATCTCAGATTGGTGTTGCAGAGATTGAGAGACTCGCAGTTGTACGCCAAGTTCAGCAAGTGTGAATTTTGGCTTGATCGAATTGTCTTTTTGGGTCATGTGATTTCCACGCAAGGGATTTCGGTGGATCCGAGTAAGGTCGAAGCAGTTCTTAACTGGGAGAGACCAAGGAATGTTTCTGAGATCCGCAGCTTCTTGGGATTGGCTGGCTATTACAGGTGTTAAGTTCTCTTCTATAGCCCGGCCGATGACTCACTTGACTCAGAAGGATCGAAAGTTTTTTTGGACTGATGAGTGCGAGTATAGTTTTAAGACGTTGAAGGAGAAGTTAACTACTGCTCCTGTTTTTGCTCTACCGTCTGGATCCGGAGGATTTTTTGTGTGCTCCGATGCTTCTCTCAATGGTTTGGAATGTGTTCTGATGCAGAACGGGTACGTGATTGCCTATGCGTCTCGACAGTTGAAGCCTCACGAGACGAGGTACCATGTTCACGATTTTGAATTGACTGCGATAGTGTTTGCCTTGAAGATTTGGCGGCATTATCTGTATGGTGAAAAATTTGTGGTGTACACCGACCACAAGAGCCTGAAATATATCTTCACGCAGTCTAAAATATGAAGCAACGACGATGGATGGAATTGCTCAAAGACTTTAACAGTGAGATTCAGTATCAACCTGGGCGGATGAACTCTGTAGCAGATGCTTTGAGTAGGAAGACCCAGCCTGCGATGCTTTCGGTTTTGAGTGTTTCGAAGGTCTACGAGCAGTTGAGTACTTCTGGTTGGAGATTTCAACCGGGTGATCAGTACTTCATGATTTCTTCGTTTCAGGTAGAACCGCAGATTATGAGCGACATCAGGGAGGCGCAGAGGACTGATCCATATATTCATGAGTTGAAGATTAAAGCCCGAAGTGGTCAGTCTGATGATTTTTCTGTTTCTTCTGATGGATGTTTGAGATTTCGAGGAAGATTAGTGGTTCCGAACATGATTGATTTGAAGGAGACCATTCTGAATGAAGCGTATTGTAGTCGATACAGTGTTCATTCGGGCGAGAGAAAGATGTACCATGCCTCGAAGACTCACTACTGGTGGGAAGGAATGAAGAGCGACATCTCTGGTTTTGTTGCTAGGTGTCTCAATTGCCAGCAGGTCAAGGCTGAGAGGATGAGACCTGGTGGATTTTTGCAGAGTTTGGAGGTGCCCCAATGGAATTGGGAGCACATCGCCATGGATTTTATGACTCATCTACCTCGATCGAGTAGGGGATGTGTGTTAGAGTAGATGCCCAACTAGCCAACTTGTGGCGTGTGGGTTTATAGACTCTTGTATATGACAATCTTTATATATGATATTCGCATTTTATTTATGGCATTCTTTACTTTCATTGTGTTGTATGATGATTAACAATTGCGTTGAGTAAAGACCTAGAATGCACTATAGTGTATGTTAGATGTGATAGTGGGTATGACGGCTATCATGAAACACATCTAATAGTCACTGTGTGTTCTGAATTAGTTCCTAGTCGATTGGGCCGTCAAAATGAGGATAAGGCCGCCCGAGTTTGATACTAGTATCTGCGATGTGAAGTACCATGTTTCATTGGTAGGGAACATTGTGATGTTCTGAGCATGCAGATAGATAGTGACCTGGTGATCTATCGAACTACCCTCGTTCGGACTTTCCAAGTGGTTACCATTTGTCGAGTGGATAAGTCCGAGGTCTTGGTTGTACTGATTAGTCCTCACGACTCGAAACGACAGTGAGGCCCCGATGCATGTAGGAGTCGATGCATCGTTGTCGAGGATTCACCGCTCGCAGACATGCGTGGATATCCTATGCTATCTGAGTGGATAATAGTGTATAAATCTCTGGCCAGAGTACTAGAAGTGTTTTAGGTAAATGGGTTTACCTAGTTACACTCGCGATGTCACTATTCGATCTCCAAGATGTATGCATAGCTCTCGGATCTTTAGCGACTCTCGATTTACCAATGGTCGTTGATCTGATCGGGATATATGGATTGAAAGGACCGTACTGTACGCTAACCACGACCAACTGGTTCTTGCAGGCACTATCAGTGATACCTAGGGGATCATGGGGCGATGTTGCTAGGCGCTCTTACCATGATCCATTGGGCAAGTCCGGAATTATGATTTCGGAGCCACAATGGTTGTGGGCCCACGGCTAGCTGTATCCCTGAACCATTGAGGGTCACACAAGTACTGGATTCGAGATTTCCGCACGGATGTTGAGCTCAATGTGTTGAGCATAGGAGGATGATTTTCGAAAGTGCGACTTCCGAAAAGTCAACAGGGGTCAAATTGCAATTTCCAAAAGTTGGAGGACTAAATTGCAATTTAGGGTTTGATGATCTGAAAAATTGTTTTTCATATCATAATATTAATTTTTGGAAACTGAGACGATCGGTCCGATCTGATCGTCGATCGGAGTTGTGATGAAGCCGTTATGATGGATATCGTCATTTGGACCCGGGCCCGTTGGGCCGGTCCAAGTCCATCATTAAGTCTACTTAATGTAGACTTAGGCTTAATCATAACACACTTTTGACACAACACAAAACCCCAAAACCTAGTGTTCTAGACACGGCCGCCCCCTTCTCCTCCAAAGCCTCTCCGCCGCCGCCGCCGCCTCGCCGGACTTGCTCCGGCCAACTTTTCGAGGAGAATCCGT